>JASCIP010000078.1:6178253-6188463 GCA_034783695.1 Sardinella gibbosa | reverse complement strand
CTGAATTGAACTGGGCTGGATTGAACTGATCTATTGTTGAATCTGTTTTTAGGGTTGATATCCCTGCCATGTATAACAACCTAGATGCTTCCTTGGACACAACCACGTTCACCCAGTACACTCAGAGCCAGGAAGAATCCATGTAAGATTTTGTATTGTTTTGGTTATATAACTTCATGGCTTAACCTAATCATTTGACGTCCTTTTGTAAACCAGAGGTTGAAAATCTTAACTTTTTTCAATGACAGGGACAAATTGCCTGCAGATGACCAAAGTGCAACCAATGAAAAGGACATGTCCTTGCCTGAGGTATGAGCATATTTTGGTCAGTTATTTCTGACTTCTCATATTGTTCTTTTTAAGTGTTACAAACTGAATCTTGCTAATTAAATAAATTCATTTGAACTCTCGACAGACCTCCAAACAAAATACAGACGCTGCTGTGTGTCCTGTTCAGGATGTGAAAGAGGCCAACAACCAAAGTGGAAGCTGCGAGGCTGAAGCGGTTCAGGAGCCCTCTACAAAAATGGATATTGGGGATGAGGCTCCATCAACACCTGCTGATGCGCCCATGGAGGAGATGGGTGGGCAGGAGACAGACATTTTCCAAGAGCATGAGAACGAGGAGAAGTCTCCAACTAAAGAAGATACCAGTTCCAATAAAGAGGATAGTCCTAATGTTTCCGGATCATCTGATGTGGTCTCTGGCACACCCCAGAAATCCAATAGCCGTCGACAGTCTTTCATTACCTTGGAAAAATATGTGGAGGGCAAACCTGCCAGTCCTATTAGCGTTTCTAGATTTACTGGGCCCCTTGCAAAGAACTCACAAAGCCAAGAAACACCAAAGTCCCAGAGCTCCATTGCACATAGTCCTGACATCCCACAGGCAGAAAACAGTCCAGAAGTCTTCATGGAGACAGATGTATGTCAGAAACATTTGGAAGCATCTCCTGTAGAGGGTTTGAAAGAAATTAAAGACATTACCCAAGCTGTGAAGCCTTTAAGTGAGCGACCTAGTGAGAGCACAGAGGATGAGGATGTCATTCCAGATACCCAGACAAAGACGACAAAGGTGGATTTGGCTTGTGTAGGTACTCCTCCAGAAGATGATGTGGTTAAGGCCATGCCAGAGGAGGAATCAGATGTCATTGCAGACTCGCAGTCAGAGTCGTCCTCTCCAGCAAATCCAAGGCGGTCTGGACGACAGAGAATCAAGCCTGTACGCCCTGGGGAAGAGTCAGATGAGCAGGAAGGTAAGAATAAAATAAGAGGGAAAAGGGCAGCTTCGAATGATAAGAACACCTCAGTTACTAAGGAGCCTACTCCTTCTCCTGCAGAAACAGATAGCCAATCTAAGGGTAGGAGAAGAGGTAAGGTTGTTGAAGTAGAAAATGTTGTTAAGGTGAGAAAAAGTCTTAGAGGTGACAGTGATAACAGTCAAAGTGATTCACAATCTGTTGCAGGGGAGAGCCAGACACAAGGAAGGCGACGAAGTCAGGCAGAGCTGCTAGTTGCTTCCCAGAACTCACTTTTAAATAGCCAAACACAGGATAGACCTGCGAGGAGAACTAGGTCGCTCCAGGACACAGATTCTCAACAGTTGAGTGGTGAGGCTGAAGTAGAGGGTCAGTCTCAGGGCAGACCAGTTAGGAAGACAAGAAGAACTGAGACGGCTATGGTGCAGAATGAAAGTCAAAGCCAGAGTCAGGTTGATTCTGAACAGCTTGGCAGTCAGGCTGATGGCGGAGTGCGAGGTAAGCGAAGGCGAAAGCTTGTCAGTGAGGAAGAAGAGTCCAAGAACAGTTCACAGAATGCCCAGGTAGAGAACTTTGATGAAAGTCAGGAATTGTCCCAAGGAAGAAACCGGGCCAAAACACGGAGGTCTGCTCAGCTTTTGTCTGCAAGTGCTGAAAACTCAGATTCAAATGCTTCGGAGACTGGGGATGATGGCCAGAAGTCAAAAAAGAGGGGCAGAAGGCTGTATTCTATGAACGCAGCTCTGACTCAAAGCCCACAAACTATTGCACAAGCAACAAAAAATGTCTCCCAAGAGCTTGCTGGAGGCATTGAAGATGTTCAAAGCACACAGACACCCAAATCAGCAACACCTCAGAAAAGCCCTGTAAACAATAACAGTTTTGTCAGTGATGACCAAGTTCCCCATCTCGAGGTGGAAATATTAAATGAAGAGAAAATTGCCAAACAGGAAGAAGTAATGCTCACACCTAAGGAGGATGAAGACCTGCAAGAAGATCACAAACTGGAAGAAGAGAGCAAGGAAGCTGTACAGATGGCGCCAGTTACACCAAGTTCACTCTGTACTGAAGAAGCAGCAGTAGAACATAAAGGTGCAGATGCGGTGATGGACACTGATATTAAACCAGATGTTGTGTTTGAGCATTCACCTGCTAGTCAAACCTCACATACTAACCTTGAGATTAGCGACAAGGTAGAGATGAACATTAGTAATGAGAGAATTGATTCATCTCCAGATGTGGTTACATCTGGCTCAAAGAGTTCTGATTCACAAACTGAGGCAAGTGAATCTGATGGAACAGCTGAAATAAGCTGTCCAGTGCATAATGGAGGGAGTCGTAAACGTCCACACCTCAAGGGCTGTATTTGCCATCTTGGGTTGAAGACGGATACGGTTAGACAAAGTGAGTCACAAACATCTCAAGAAAATGGGACACATTCAGCTGACGGCAACCAGCTGCCGCCTCACTCTGAAGAAGTTACCTCAGAGGAAGTGGAAGCAGTTGAGAATATAAATGGACTTCCAGACTCAAATGTACCAGAAACTGAGCCTGATGACTCTTCAACTTCATCTATGCCCGTTAAAAGCCCACACATATCTTCTGATGCAGTTGTTGAAGAGGCTGCTTTGCCATCTGATACTACTGAGCAGGATAAGGATGAGCTTGCAGTCACAGAGTCGCAAGAGGAAGCAAAGCAGAACGAGGAGCCTTCCACTGTGCTGGGAGTGTCGGAGGTTGTCCATGTCCAAGAAGAACAGCTTGAGAAGACTTCTGCAGAAACGGTAGAAACACAAACCCTTAGTAAGCAGGAGGAGCCTTTAGCGGAGTCGACCGTCAGCCCCCCAACAGAGACTATGGAAGTTCAAGATGTTGTGACTAATGGTGATGAGGAGGATGGGGTAGCTCCTCTTGTTGAAGATTATAAAGTTATGGCGGCTGAGGAAGAGGAGACACAAATGGATAACGGAGACCCAACTTTGGGACCAACTGAGAACCCGTCTGAGACGGCAGTAGATGTCATGGAACCCACAGAACCTCTCCAAAGTGTTGAGGAGAAAGCAGTGTGCCTAGACTCTCCACCCAAGCAGAAGTGTTTGGACGCTCTGAGTGGCGAGCTCGAGGTGGGTCAGAGTCCAAGCAGTGGGCGGACCCGTGGGGTTTGGTCGCCCTCGGCATCCCCGTCCACCAGCATCCTGAAGAAAGGCCAGAAGAGACCCTCTGAGGAGGATTCCCCCTCACCCCTCCTCAAGGTAATGCACCTGTTAAGTTGGTCTTAATTTAGATAGTAAAGATTCCCTTCTACATGTAGTTGTTAGAATCTTCAGTAAATGGCTTCACAATTTTATATTTCAGTCACGGCGAGTGTCCTTTGCTGACCCCATTTACCAGCAAGAGTTGGCAGATGACATTGACCGCCGCAGCCCCGTGATTCGGACCAGTTCACCAAGATCCAAGAGTCTTGGTGGTCAGCCAAAGGTAATTTTGTGATTGCACTGAGATTGAATTCAGTATTTCAAAAGTAGTAGTATTATTCGTGTAAAGCTGTTAGTCACAAAGTTGCTTTCATTTTTTCCATTCAATTTTAGTTCATAACGACACCAACAAAGGGTTTATTGAACTTCAGTCCACGTAACCTCCGAAGCCCTGGGTACAAGAGCTCCAAGAAATGTCTGGTAAGTTTGTGCTTGAATGATGCTTTAGTTTCATATGTTATCATTGGAGTAGTTCACTGGTGGTGTGATGGCCATCTTTGGTAGTAACACAAGCTCTGTTATAACTGTTGTCCTATGCACTGTAATTAGCATTTTAAGTAGTATGGTACCCTGATGTTTCTGAAAGTATCACATTACATATCAAGTCTTTGACAATGTAGTTTACCTCTTTATTGAAAAAGCTGAAGTAGTTGACTACCCCTGTACCATGAAATTATGTGCATCCTAGTTCATCCAAAAGAATTTTATTTAAAAAGCCTTGCATAGAGCAATAAAAATAAATGCTTTTGGCTAACCCAGCAGTGCTGTTTGAAGATTTCAGAAATGGCCCAGGAGCCTCGGCCCATTCCTAAGGACTGTGTATACCCTGCCCTTGTTGGCTGCTCAACTCCCGTGGAAGCTGTATTACCACAGATCTCTTCCAACATGTGGTAAGGCCTTCAGCCCACTTCAGTTGTACTTTCTTTGTTACAGAGTGTTAAAATTGCTTGACCCAATTAAACCCCAAATAATGAATTTCTCATTTGTTGCAATAACCATCAGTACTTGATTTTATTATTCAAAAGCCAAGAAAAGAGTGGATTTGCCTAGTAAAGGTGTCGGAATGAACGCTTGTAACCTTTGTTGTCTGTTTTCTTAGGCCCCGTGGTTTTGGGCAGCTTGTACGAGCCAGGAATATTAAAACAGTGGGAGACCTCAGTGCCCTTACACCCACAGAAGTTAAGGCTCTTCCTATTCGTTCCCCGAAATTGTCCAATGTAAAGAAGGCGCTTAAATCGTACCATGAACAACAGGTATTGACTCTGACGTTTGTTTGGCTGTCAGTGTAATTGCATTAAAGCACAGAAAAATTCTTAGGCTGGATAACACTAATCTCAATATTTGTTTGACTTTAGCGAAAGGTTCGTTGTGACGAGCTTAAAGGCTTTGATGAAATGGAGAAGATGACTTCTGAGCCTGAGGAGCTTGAGTTAACTGAGAATCAAGAGGAGGAGAAGGCACCAGCAGCTCCACAAGGTATGTGTTCATTTACCAGTTACTGAATGTTTGCTGTAACTTGTTTAGTATTCAAATAGTACCGATCATGTAGAGTGCATGGTGGTGTGTTTTCTTAAAATGTCTTGTGCAGAATACAAACTTTAATGTGTGGATGTAAGCAAAGTTTTATTTAGTCGAATGCGCTTTAAATGTGTAAACTGTGTTTTCCTCCCCTTGCAGAGGTGATGTCGGAGGAGCCCGCGACAGCTGAGCAGGAGACTGATTTGCCGCAGTCCGAGAGCCTGAGCCTCCTGTCTGACGTGCAGGCCTTGGGAGAGCGCTTCATGCCAGACAAGCTGACCCACTACGCTCCTGGCCAGTTGGCAGAGATGTACGAGCACCTGAGTGGGATGATGAAGTCTGTGGTGGATCGCCTGGTGGCCACTTCGAACAGTATGCCTTGAACTGAACGTGAGCACAATGCCTCTTTGTAAAGGCACTTCTGTGGATGGGGTGATGAATGAGTGCATTGGCTCCATCTTAGCCCATCCTGGACTGTACATTTTTATTTACCGTCTCCGTGACAACTAGATCAGTGACATAACTACAGAATCCATGGACCTCAATGATGCCTTTAGTCATCTTTTTAAGGGATACTTTTTAGTTTCTTTCTTTCCTTTTTAAACTTGGTGTGCACAGACCGAGATATGCATAGCTCATTTTATAATGGTAAATATTGCTGGAAAATAAAGTGTTGGAATGAAGCTGATTTTCTCACATATTCAGTACTTATATTGTGGTATCATTGTACCATCACGGTTTATCATTTTGTTTTTGATGTATTGGAATTCTAAACACCAAATAATCCTGGACTCAGAACAACCATAAGGGGAAGTGCAAACAGACTTTTTTTTTTTTTTTTTTTTTTTACTTTTTTGACCAGTTATTTCTGGACTTCATTGTTGAACATCAGCATTTTGTTCAAAAGCACATTCAAGTTGGTCAAGTCCAAAAAAGCATTGGACCCAGTTAGTCATCACAAACAGTAACACAGTGACGTCACTGACCATAGATGGACAACACAAATGTATAATGCAGAAGCCTGGTGTGCTTTATTAGCTACTGATCCAAGGTATACGCCTTCCAAGCCCTAACACCAAAGGAGTCGGAAGAAAACAAAACACACATGCAACTAAAGGCCAGCCTACAGCATTGGAGGGAAGAGGCTCGTCTTTCACAACTCTTCAGTACAGGTTTGGGTTTTGAGAGGGATGGATGGTATCTCCTCAGCTCAGAGTTTGCAAGTTTGTATTTTCGTTCACGTTTTTCACAGTGAACCCCACATCACCTTTCAGTTGATGTTTAGCGTTCGTTTACAAAAACATTTCAAATGTCTCTTCAGATTAAGCCTTCCCATGAGGGAAAGGTACATAGTACATTGCGCACATTCTTGCTCTTTCAACTTTACAATTCTCCTGACATCTTCAAGGAATATCACATTTGACATTGAGTCAGCGTTGTAGATATTGTACAAAAATACTGTGCTCAGTCAATTCATACTTTCATGTGAACAGTACAATATAAATAATCCTACAGTGGTCTGTCATATACGGGTGTGTTTATTACAGGTTTAGCATTTTAAAATCTACTCATAATACATCCACAGGGGGAAAGGGAGACGGAGGCAAACATGCCTGCATTCACAAATAACTTCAGACATACTAAACGGTATTTCCACAACTAAGCCTAATGACTAAACATGGAACATTTCAAGGAAGCCTTGGATGTTGCAATTTTCGTATTTTTTTTTTTCGGATTTTTTAAAATTAATTTACCCAGTGGATGTGTACTACGCTCACTCCGTGAAGGAGGAGGGCTTAAGTTTTGTCTTTTAGATTGCGTCCACGTAGTTGGCTGGCAGCATGCCAGTCTTGCCAGTGCGCTGAACGGTTCCATACATCCAGCCCTCGTCAATGGACTGTACGTTCACAATGACGTCGCCATCCTTGAAGGACACCTCATCGGTGTCAGCAGCAGAATAGTCGTACAAGGCACGAACGGTTTTCTGTGAAAAAGCCAAAGAAATAAAAATTTGACCATTATCACACAGACTCAAGTCAAATAACTTCCATATAACTTGGTAAATGGTAAACCTACAGAAGCCCTGAACCGCAAGTGAAGAATTTATTTTTTTTGAGATGTTATCTCGTTATTTCGAGATAATATCTCGTTATTTTGAGATAACAGCTTGTTATTTCGAAATACTACACATATGTAAAAAAAAAAAAAGTTTTTTTTCTTCTTCCAGTTTTTTTTCCTTCAGGTAATATCTCGTTATTTCGAGATAATACACATATGTACAAAAAAAAATTTTCTTTTTTTTTTTTTTTACCTTTAGATATTTTCTCATTTCGAGATACTAAGTCGTTATTTCAAAAAAAAAAAAAAAAGTTTATTTTTTCTTCCTCCAATTTTTTTCCCTTCAGGTAATATCTCGTTATTTCGCGATAATATCTCGTAATTTCGAGATATTATCTTGTTATTTTATATACATATGTACAAAAAAAAAATCAATTTTTTTTTGTAACTTTTAGATATTTTCTCGTTATTTCGAGATACTAAGTCGTTATTTCAAGATATTTCATTATTTCGAGATAACATGCTAGCTCAGTGAACCAATCAATCCATATGCCTATGATATTACGGTTCAGGGCTTCCGTATAAACCTGCTCTAAAGAAGAACTCTATGGCTTTATTTAGAAGATTTACAACAGGGGTGTCAAACTCATTTTTATCACGGGCCACATAAGTATTGTGTTTCTCCTCAGAGGGCTGTCATACCTTATCTACATGTGTGAACACAAACTGGCAGGTGAGGGAAATTATGTTTCCTTATGTTTCTTACCATCACCAACACAGTCCTAATGCGCCACAACTTAATTTTGTTTCCTGCTGGTGAGTGGTTCCATAAAGCACCTCTGGGTTTAGTTCAATAGTGACAAGCTATGCATGTGAAGTCAGCATTGTGGAAACGCAATAATTATTTTGCACATTAATGCAGAACTATTTTCAAGGAGGCCACATAGCTCATTTTATTCCAAGCTTTTTAAAGTGGGCCGCATCAAATGATGTGATGGGCGGGCCCCTGGGCCTTATGTTTGACACCCCTGGTTTACAACTTTGAGTTGGTCACTAAATCATACACTAGCCCCTTGTGTTGTGTGCTCTGAAGTGAGTACTCACGCCAGTGGTGGAGGGATGGGATGGGATGGAAGACACTGTGGTCTGCTGGGTGGCCACTGATGAGGACCTCTGCTGAAGCTCAACAGTCCTGGCCTGCTGGTAACCTAAAGGGGTGAAGTCAAAACAGTAGCATTTAATAACATAGGCCTACCATTTTATTTTATTTTTTTAAGATTTTTTTTTTGGCTTTTTGCCTTTATTTGGATAGGACAGTAGAGAGTGACAGGAAGTGAGTGGGAGAGAAAGATGGGGAAAGATCGGGAAATGACCACGGGTCGGACTCGAACTCAATTCATGGTATGCTTAGCCAACTGAGCTTAAGCGCCACCATAGGCCTACTGTACCATTTGACTGTTCTTTTGTTACTCCGGAACAGTAAAGAATAATAAGCAATGCAAGAAAACTATGGGTGGTGGATGGTAACCTGACTGGTGTCAGAGCTTACCTATTGATGAGGCAGCTAGATTGTTGCTGTAGAGGGACATGTGGTGATCTGCTTCACCAGACAGCTCGGACTTCTCCTCGCCCTGGCCACCACTCATGGCGCTGGTGGAGCGAGAGTGCTCCTTGCTGCGGCGCTGAGCTTGAACTAGGAACAGGAATGAATCGTTACTGAGATTTACGAGTCAAGTCTACAGTAGATTCCATTCACATTTTGAGGTACTGAAGGACATGCACTGCTGTTGACACTCCTAGCAAACACCAAGTGTGTGGGCCCATGTAGTTTTTTTTTTTTCTGGTAGTGTGAGGTAGGGCCAGCCCACACCAAGCCCTAACGGGTCCCCCAGTTAGGGCTATGGGAGCTAGGTGAGGGCTGAGGTCGGTACTGTGGGGCCAGTACTTTGCCAATGAGCAGACTGTCACAGGCCCCGTGGATGTAAGCTTTGGCATTTCTCACCTGACATCATGTGCAGACTCCTAGATTGGATGTTGTCCTCGGCTGGGTCATAGTCAAAGACGGAGCCTGGGTTTGTACGCCACACACGGAGGTCTGTTGGTGACATTAAAAAAAGTGTCAAATTTAAAGTATGCCTCAACTGAATGGAGGTCAATAAATTTTGTCAATGCCCTGGTGGACAGTTTGTTACAACTGCATTGTCAACATCAATGTTCACTGTTAATCCTGTGGTGGAGAAATGTTAAACACTGCATGTCAAGGGCAATGCTAAAACTACAGTGAGCTTTATATTATACAATAGACTAGAGATTCTATGACCCTAGCCAGATGGGTTAGCCCCTTGAGTCGTGGAACTGCCCAAGGTTTCTTCTTATCATTAACTAATCCCACATAAGGGAGTTTTTTCTTGCCCCTGGTGCTCTTGGGTGTTTTGCTGTCAGGCGCCTTGAGACATTACTTTGTAAAAAGCGCTGTAAAAATAAAATTGAATTGAATAGAGGTAGTGTTACCGGTGATGGTCTCCAGGTCATGCTCTTCGGCACGCCTCCTCTCCATCTCCACAACTCTTCTCTGGATGCCACGGTAGCTGATGTCACTGAAGTCCTGAGTGTTCTTCTTTACACGGTCAGTCACTGGGTCAGTCACAGTTTGTGTGAAGCTGCCCTTGCTCTTCTCAAAGTCCTGGTGGTATCTAACCTGTTATACCAAATATTAATAAATATAAGACAAAAGATTACAATTCTGCACACCGGGCAAGGTGCATTTTAGCATTAACTGCTTTCAGCCTTTAGTAGCCTATGATGGCACGTGGCCTACAGGTAGGGTACAGAACTTTCATTAGACCTCTTTTTTTTCTTTTACTTTTTTTTTTTTTTACTTAGCTGATAGGCCCAAAGATTATGGAATATTGACCACTCCGCTTTTACCCTCTCTGATAGGCCTATACAGTATATTCTGTGACAATAATTTTTTAACCAAGATGAATGCGTCAGGTCATCATCTATCTATGCGTAACGTACAACTCAGCTCAGCCCAACTCACCCCAGAGATTATGCGCTGTGTCTCTCTCACGCGCCTCATCTCAGGGGTGTCCAGCACGAAGGCGGCTTTGCCCTGCA
>JASCIP010000078.1:5857298-5867931 GCA_034783695.1 Sardinella gibbosa | reverse complement strand
TTCATGTATTAAGGCGGGTGGCATGGTGGACGTGACACTGGTATCAACAGAGTGTTGCTCACTGTTAAAAAGTGAATAGTAACATTTAAAGACAAATGAAGAAAACATCAATGCTACTGTGAAGAAACATCTTTTAAGTAGGCCTACTGTCCAAAACCACAACTGCTCACTACATGCCCTGTCAGTATAGGCTAGGAATAGTGGTGTGCCAACTGAATTATATGAGCAGCCTAGTACTGAAACTGAATGTTAAATCTATAAGGTCAATTGACGTATAGCGTTATGGAACTAGACTGGTGAGGACAAGCCGGAATGTTCTGATCAAATATTAAAACAACCCAATTCTTCAGTCACTAACAACTCTGTAACCATTCCATCATGTTGCTGATTCAGACATGGCACAAGGTACCTACAGTAAGTACCCATATTGGCTGTAATGTGAAAGGCAACCTACCTGAAAAGACAGTAACATTACAGTATGCAAGGAGGCGCATGTAAACAAAACTGTACACTTTAAGAAACAACACATGGCGAATGTCCATCTACTGTATTACTGCCTTTTACGTATTCTGTGTTCCCATCTTCTCTATTCTCTATTTGTCCCTAGGGTGGGAAGATTTGTAGACACAATCTACAAAGAATAAAGACAAATACAATCTGCAGTGTCGATAATGTCAGGGACTAGACTCGTAGGAGTGTAATGCATGGTTACACTAACAAAACAATCAATGTTGCTTTCCTCCTGAAAACCCAATTATACAGTAAACTTAAGAAATGTTCATGAACTTGTTAAATGAACTCTCACGTCAAAGCCTGGCTGAACAATGCTTATTGTGGGTTACTGTGTGGATCAAATCTAATTGAAGATGCCACCTGATACATGTCAGCTGACAGTCAAGTGATGGGAGCAAACTGTTGCTTGGCAACCTGCACTGTCAAAACATAACCCCTCCCTAACTGGAATGGAATGCCTCTGACTTGTCCAGTCTGGCCCTGAACTCAACACTCAACCTGCCTGCCAATCTCACATGGGTTTAGGCCTAACTTATCCAATAAAGATTAGGCCACTGTCACAACACTTACCGGTAGTGTAACATGGAGGTCAAGCTAGCCTGTCTGTACGTAAACTTCAACAATATGGCATGACATGAAATCATTGAATAGTCAAAGGAAATTATTAATGTGAACCTTCTGATTAATCCACCAAAAGCATAAGCTTTTCACTTGCTCTGAATTTTATTCTAAAGAATTATTCTCACACATCATTTAGCCTATAACGTTCTTCAGACTTGGCTATACCCTGATACCCTTCTAATTCCATACCATTATTATTATTATGAATTTAGAGAATATGCCAGGCTAACACTGCCTTACATAGTCCATAGCACACTTTGTGTTAATCCAAGCATTCTTAAGGAAAAATGTGCCTATATTTTGTTTAGTCCTAAATAAGACCTGCTGACCAAGGAGTAGGCCTATGGTATATCTAGGTCCACATGTCTTCTGATTGAAAAAAATTGGCACATACCAATCTCTGCCTCCTACCTATGAAAGAAATATGCATGTCTACACTGTGTTCGTTGCAGTAGGCTTTCTAGTCTTTCTTCTTATCTAGGCCTAACGTTACTGACAAGTCACTTGAAGAGAAAATCTGTTGATTATTTATCAACATCATGACTACAAAGGAGAACTTCCATAAAAAGAAGAGAACTTCCAGTCTAAAGATACTTATTGACACATCAACCTTGCCCCACAAAAAACGTATTTGACAGTAATCGTGTGAGAAAATATCTTGGCTTTATATATTGACACAAACAAATAACTCACCTTTTTTATCCATGAGCCACATAAACAACAGCCATGGGAAGAAGCCCACTGGACCCCACAGGACCAGAACGGCGATATCTGTGGACGAGAAATTGAACGCCTCTTTTGCAGAGATCTGTATTGGACCCCAAGTGTTCCATACCATCCCTTGCATGAACCCCAACAGCGAAAACAGGGTCAGAACCAGCCATCTTCGTCCATAGACTCTGCTGTAGACTGGCTGTATGCTAGTCTCAGTTTGACTTGGAACGATCAAAGGTTCCCTTTCCCCCTCTGTGCTCTCGATGGCACCCATTGAATTATCGTGGATATCACCTCAATAATGCCGCTGGTAAAGTTGGTACAGGTTTCTGACGTTTGGTGAAAAAATAACCACGATTTTTGAAATCCTATCGGTTGACCAGCGAAAACAAAAACAACCGCTAACATAACCTACAATTGAAACTTAACTGCGCATGTCTGTCCAAAACCGGAAGTGACCACACATTTGTGAAACTGGGGCGGATTATTCTCCATGTTGGATCTACGACACGTTCGACTGAAACGGGAGTTTGCATCAGTACAGAGCCGAAATGGCATCTAATGCCAAGCATCCCATTTCCTCTTAAGAAAAAAAGTGAGACTCACGTGAGTTTTGTTTACTAGGCGGAGGAACGCCGTGTTCACTTTTTGTTCCGTGAATTCGAACCCACTTCCACACACGTGTTGAGAAATGTGAGCATATGGTCAAGTTTCACCCTCAGGTTTTGCTTCCTTGCTCAAAGTATTTCTCCGTAGACTGGAGAGGGTCTCTAGGCATCTGCCATTTTCCCACGTTCTGGCTTGTGGATTGTCTGTTTTACTGCTTGGTTTGTTTGCTTCAGATGCACGCTGGTAAAACACTACAGTTTGACTTTTTGGAGAACCAGAAAACTACCAGAACTACCAGAGATACTTATAGTTTAGTTGTGGTTCTTGAATGGCCCAAGTGAATGAATAAATAACGTTAGTGATTGTATGGCACTGCACAATCTGAACATCATTTCCAAATGGTGGTTTCACAAATGGTCTCATCAGATTATCTCTCTGCACAGGTTTGCATAAGACATGACCAGGAAACCCTTTACCCCTGAGGAAGTGCGTAATATAGTGGGGCACCTCAAGGATCCTGCTGTGTTCAATGATATGACCTCTGACTGGCCAGCACTGCACTGGACAGCATGTCATCTTTCTCAATGTATGGAGAGGGAGGTTGTGCGGTTTCGTATCGGAAAGAGGGAGACCAACAAAAGTAAGCATTTTCCTGGTACTGTGAAGCCATATAAAATCTATTTAAACAAAACCTGATTGGGTCCTCAGAGACCAAGGACCTATAGGTCTACCAAAGGCCTAACATGACAGTGGAACTAAGTAGCATGTGATGGTGATTAGTTCAAAGAACAGGCACATTCCTAATCTTATAACAAGAACCTTAGCATTTTACACTCATTTTACACCACTGAGTGTCTTTGGTCCAATCCAATAAGATTAAAGCCTATCATATACTCTACAGTGCTATTCCAGTGGAAAGTGGCAATCCCATGAGATATGACGTGTGTACGCTAGAGACACATTTTGGAAGGGGTGTGTGTGTGTATTACAGATAGATGTAGGACAGTGTCATCATCAGATTATTCAGAGTCTTTCTGTGAGGGTGGCAGGTAAAACCTGTGTAATGACTCCTCTGAAGCTCATCCCAAGAGTTCTCAAAAATTCTGCTCAGATCATTGAGAGATATTTCACTTTATGTCCTTGTGGGACCTATTTGATTGACGGCTCACTGTCAAGAGCCACTCTGGCGTGTGAAGTAGCCTAACCCATGGGTTTTCAATGTAGGGGCCACGACAAATTGGAGGTAGAAGTGGAAACAAATAAATATTTGAGTAAAAAAAAAATCTAATTTGTTATAAAGCTGCATATACTGTGACATCACATATCTGAACATTACTGATATTGTTGCCATTATTATTTTTATCTCTTTCTAATTGTCTGGCATTCAAACACATCCAATTGTGATCATGTAAACAAACCAGAGCAGCTTTGGTGGCAAGACTTTGGCCCTTGTTAGCTAGCTAGCTAGGTCTGTTAAAATGGACAAGTGTAGTTTGATTTAATTCACTTACATTCAAGTGTACAAGTAGGCCTACAAGAAAGGACTTAGGATTGAAATGCACCCAGGGTAGTTCTGTCGATGCTGGTGCATGAAAATGAGAAAGTACAGGTCATTGGATAGGCCTACCTTGTGTGGTTGGTGTGGTGGTCTCATTTCAAAGTTTTCCTATGTAATCTAATGAACAAATTTGCTGGGATCTGAACGACTGGCTGTAGACAGAGGGATTCCCAAAGCCTTTGCAAGGATTGGTATGACTGATCACTGAATTATGTCCTATTAAACTCCCTCTGCTTCTATGCACATTCTATTCACATTGTAATCTTTGATTTTCCTTTGTGATTTGTGTAGAACCCCTATTTGAAACCGAGTGTGCATATGTGGAGGCAACCCTGGGAGAGTTCCTTACTTGGACTAACAGAGATACCGGCCTTTCAGTTGGACCATTCAGTGACTATCCCCTCTCTGACTTTTGGGCCTATGCAGACTACAAGTACATTGCCAAGATGTTTGAGCACAATGAAGCCATGTTTGAGGTGACTATTTCTAAGCAGTTCTCTTACCTCAGGTTTCCTCTCTATATAAATGAATGGCAGGTTATTAAGGTTATGTAAGAAACTCATCACTTTTCATGTGACTTGATTTTCATGTGAGACTGTAAACTGCTTAACAGAGTTTATGCTCTCATAGAGAACTTGCTGCATAAAATGGTCCAAGACCAGGGAGAAGTGTAGGCTTCTTGATGTGTGGTTTTCTATCATGTACAGCTTTTTTTTATCAGAATTCCAGATTCAGAATTGTCATTCTAGTTTCTTATAACTTTGACTATGAACTTTTCCTAGACTTCATGAAACAGTCTCTTGCGTAGCCCCAGAGTTGATCATTAAATAATGACATTGCAGCTGTGTGAGACATTTTATGTTTTTTTTTTTTTTTTTTTTTCTGAGGTTCTAGTGAAGTGCTTTAAAATTATTTTTTACTTAAGGGAATTTGCCCTGAGAGGTCTGCCAAATGATTTTGCCATCATTTTTGCACAATGACAGCGCATTTGTGTACCAGCCCATCTTTTTGTTTCATTTTCTTTGATTCCTTTTGAATGTTCAGTCGAACCTCAGGGCTTTCCAGAGAGTCAGACACAGGGTCATTTTTTAAAAGATGAATGGGGCCATTTAAAGTTGTAGAGAGCCAAGGAGTGAGCAGTCTGTCATTCACAGCTGCCTGGAAATGGTAATGGTCTCATTACACAGGTTATGGGGCAGCATCTTATACCTTATTTTTTCTCCCAGGCGTCTCATTTGTAATCGTGACTGCAGGTTGATTGGCAGCACAAATGGCTTTGACACAAGAGTATTGAATGTGGTCGTTCACAGTGTATTCTGAGCCTCCAATTAAACAGTTAGAGAAATCCCTGGGTGAAGATGGAATGCTACAACTTCAAGGGCTTTGTTAGCTTGTCAGTTTTAAGAATTCAGTAAATTGTAGTTGTTGTCAAGTCTATTGTTAGGCGCTAAAATGCGAAATGCTTGCTAAAATGACTTTTCACACTGCAGTTCGATCTTGTCTTTGAATCTGAAGGCACGTCTCTCTCTGATAATAAAAACTGATGAAGTATTGCAATGTCTGATGCAATTGGACTGCACTAAATATGCAGAATTTAACTGCTGCCAGTATAGACTAATCCGTGAAAATGGTGCACCCCAACAAACTCGTTTTTCGTTTTCTGTTTTTAAAGATATTTTTAGGGCTTTTTGTTGCCTTTATTGAGATAGGATAGTCGAGACTGACAGGAAACGAGTGGGGAGAGATATGGGGTGGGATCGGGAAATGACCTCGGGGTAGAATCACACCCGGGTCCCCGGATTCATGGCATGATGCACTAGCCCGCTGAGCCACGGCGCCCCGCTTATTTTCTGTTTTGACAGGAGGTGGTGTGGTCTGATTTTGGGTACCCAGGTCGCAACGGGGCTGCCAGCACGCTATGGGTCGGCACAGAGGGGGCCAACACCCCTTGCCACCTAGACACCTACGGGTATAATCTGGTGTTCCAAGTGCAGGGCAGGTAAGAATGCTCTCATGTTTCTTCTCTCCCCACATTAATCCTGGGCACACCGTCTCACTTCAAGGGCAGTGCATCAGCTAATGAATATCTGCAGGTCTGTAATGAACCTCTTATCGTTATTTTTTAATAGAAGACCTTGGAAGTGGTGTGAGTGAATGGCCTTATTTTTAATTTAGTTTCAATATGTAAGTGAAAAATGATTTGTGGCAATATAAATCATTTTTCAAAAAATTATGATCATCATTATCATTTGTCATGTTGCTTAGCTGCAATTCCTCTACTACCTCCTACTTTACTAGTTCATACAATCATTCATATTTATGAATCAGAGTTAATGGGGAAGTTTATTTCAGGTGACTTGCCCTATCAGATGGGTTCATCATTTTTTAAGTTTTGTCTCTTACCTTGTTGAAACAACAGCTTATTTGAGCCCTATATATTTTAAATGCTTTGACAGAATGAATCAATTAATCAAATGCAAGCAGAGAGATGGGGCAGAACATGAAAATGTCATCTGATGAGGTTAGCAAAAATTTGCCAAACGGGCCCAGGTCTGGCATTCGCAAAGATGGGAGGAAATCCTGTTTTCTCATGTCTTTGTGTGCTCTTTCTGTGGAGAGGAAGCGAGATGAGTAGCGCTGATCCATTTTTAAGCCTTTGTGGCGAAAGTAATTTCTCGCCAGGCGTGTGCTCAGGCTGAGCAGGACGAGGAGAGATAGCAGGAACAGGTCCATTGAGCAGAGCGACTGAGTCTCCATTGTCGGGCAAAGAGAGCATGACAAAAGCGCAGCACCTCAAACCCAATCTTATCATCAGGCCAGCCCCTCTCGTCAGAATGGGCCTTGCTGCTCGTTTCCGTAATAGGTTGCCGGAACGTTTTTTTCCGGGTCGCACTGACCCGCGCACAATGTGGGCCGGACATGAGGAATTGAATTTGGGCTGGAATTTCGGAGTGACAGCCTGATGGGTGTTGAATGGATGGAGGCGCTCCTTTGTAGATGGTTTCTCTCCCAGTGCCACTGAAGAGTTTGTGTTTGGTATAGGCTCCATGCTGACCGCCTTTTTAGAAAGTTTTTTTTTCTAAAGATATTTATTTTGCTTTATTACGACAGGACAGTAGAGAGTGACAGGAAATTAGTTGGAGAGAGAGATCAGGAAATGACCTCGGGTGGGACTCGAACTCCCGACGCTCCCGGATTTACGGCATGACACGTTTAGCTTAGCCCATTGAGCCACGGCACCCTGCAAGCTATACTTTATATAAGTTCAGCTTAGAGTTTCTCTTGAGCAACAATTTCTTGTTCACTGAGAGGCAGTCCAGATGTGTTTCTTTCTCACCCATGCACTTACCCAGCGGAATTACAACCTTTGCTACAAAGTTTACTTCAGATAGTAGACTTTTTAAATGTGTTGGTTGGGAAAAAGTTGTAGTGTATCATTTTAGACTTTCCATACCAGCTGATTTGCAACACCATTTTCGTCTATGCCTAACTTTTGCATCAGCCTTTTTAAGTCCCATTGTCAGACAACCAATGTTTGTAGGTCATTAATAAATAAATTAATCAATGAATTCACATATCATCACTGATTGTGGTTAAGCTGAATAAACGGCAGTGATTTGTGACTTGCCTCTCTGCCCAGGAAACGTTGGCACCTCTTTCCCCCTGAAGATACCAGCTGTATGTATCCCACCCGCATTCCCTACGAGGAGTCCAGCATCTTCAGCCAGGTCAATGTGGCCCAGCCAGACCTGGACAGGTTCCCTGCTTTCAGAAGGGCCAGAGCCCACGTGGTCACGCTACAGCCTGGACAGGTGAGGCCATTAGAAGATGGATGCGTTTTTCTTGAAAGTTGTGAATGTGAATGGCCCTCAGGAATGAGTAGGTCCTGAGTAGTCAACTTGTTTATAAATAGTGTTTTCATGCTTCAGAGAGATGGCTGAAATTATCCGAGGGTTTTCTTTGGATGACAGGAAGTCTAAACCTTCAATCAGTGAATCAGTGTAGTTTTGACAGACTGAAATTTTGCTGGAGAGCATTTATGAATATTGCTTGTGCCAAGCCTAACTAAATAGCTATTTTTAAGTGCTGACATGCCTCTAAACAGCAACACATTTCTGTGCTGAAAACTCCAGGCTGTCTCTGTAAAAGAGATGCATGTTCACAGATTGTAGTTTGCATGTCAATGTTTTTTTTTTTTTTTCCTAAAGAAGTCCTGATGGGAAACATTGTGTCGGCCGGAATACAGATTCTCTGTCCTATTCACTAGAGGGCTTGTGGCATGCATGACAGTATAATGTCCTCCACAAGGCTTTCTTTGCTAAGCGTAGAATATAAAATGCAAACTTATGCAAACACGGGTGAATCAACATCTTTTTTTTTATTTCCCCCGCATCTCCAAACAGGATCGGTTCAAAGAGCCGAGAAGCAGTCACCCCCCCCCCCCCTCACCCCCCATGACTTCTGATTTAAATGAAACTGTGGTGCTTTGGTATTCCAAAACACTATTAGTATTCTGCACTGCTGGAACAATACATCCGCTTCAATCATGAGCTAGCACTCTCAATAATGTATAACATACAGTATCTTAAAATAGTTTGACAGCAGGGATGCATTATGCATGAGACTGCAAAGCATGCATTAAAGTTGATTGTGTCATCACACTGGCACAGGTAAGTCTGGGGAACGCCAGGAATCAATCCGAGGGCCTATGACATTCCAGAGTCTGCAGTGCTCCAGCCCCCCTGCACTGAGTCTGGGACTGCCGGTGTGTTTAGTGGGCACTCGCCTGTCTGCCGGCCAGACTTTGAAAGCAGATGTGTTCCATTCAGATCATCAAATCATCTGTGTGTTCTTCTATGCTCTTATCAGAGCCCTTTGATATACAAATCTTCACACCATATTTTAAAAAAAATATATATATATTGTTTTTTTTTTATATGGTGTGAAAATGTATTCATGTTTTCAGTGATGGCTCTTTCCCATCTCATTATTTGTTATGTTCATTTTCTGCAGTGAAGCTGTACTTTTTATAGTTCTGTATTCAGATAAATACATATGTATGAACTATGCAGTGAAAGAGTAATTAATTATTTAAGCTTTAACCCCCTGAAATCTTTGGCTGAATTTTGAATTTCCTCTGGTGTGTTTCCTCTCTCAGCTTGGTTGGGTGGGTTACAAATCCTGACAATTTAAAAGTTAAAACTGTGTAGTTGAAGTAAAAACTTTGCCTCAAGTACAAAAAGCATTCTTGAATCTTAAGGGCTTTATTAGGAATGTGGTTTGAAATAAAAACGAAATAATAGCTTCAATTTTTGGTAACCGTCTCTGCGACAGTCAGACAAGGTCCTTGGGCAAACACTGAAAAATTCAAATACATATTCACTGTTCACTTTTCCTCTGTTCACAGTTAGGTCAGCATTGTTTGGTCTAAGGTCTGTCTTTGCACTTGAATGCTTTTAGAGAGCATGGACAATCTTTTGTGTTTGTGTCGCAATGTAAAGTTGATGCAGTTTTTATCCCTCCTGCTTCTTCTTTTTTTGTGTGTGTTTTTGACAGGTGCTAAATCGTATCACTATATTTTCTCTGCCACAGTTGTATAAATCCTGAAGATCACAGCAGTAATTATGGGCTCCGATTGGAAGGGAAGGGAACTTCACAGAGATTCGTTGACAAGATCATCCAATTTGACAATTTGATGAGATGAAGTCCCCCGTGAGAGGTTCTTTGATCAGCACTACAAAAGTACAAAAGAAGATGGTGGTGATGATGATGATACACTGGGCAACTTATGAGGCATTGTTGAAAAATATCCCTGTTATCAAAGTCCCAACTAAATGATGTAATGGACATCCAGTGTTACTAATGGATGTTTTGGCAAAGACAGACAATCATTAGTGACATCATATATGCTCACATTGGGTCCCTTTGTTAGGATGCCCAGCTGAGATGAAGGCTAGAGCATGGTCCACCCTTAGACTTGTAGCCCAGGCTTTTGGGTGTATAATGGTCTTGGTCTGTGTTTATTGTCAGGATAGAAATCATATTTTTTTGGAGGATTTCTTAGTTGTGTATCAATCTTGTGTTCTAGTGTTCTGTATTTCACAGCCTATTTTGAGTACCTGTCCTTAAGTTAATGTAGCAATGTTTATACTCCATAGTCTTTCCTGTAATTAAACCTATTGTGCCCGAGCGTCTCTGGCAGAGTAAAAGAGTCGTTCTTGGCTTTGGTGCCTGTTTGATCCTGACGTGGTCGAAAGGCCTGGGTGACCGGCATCCATTGTCTTTCGTGTCAGGAACTTGGAGCCGAGGCAGAGTGCTGTCTCACCGTGTCGGCCTCCTTTACATTCTTACGACGCAGCAGTCCTCACCTCCCTCCCTCGCTTTTTTTTTTTTCATCCTCTCTTCTCTCTTTCTTTCATTCTCCCTTTTGCTCTCTTTGAGGTTGGAGGTGGTAGTGGCAAGGCAATTAGTGGCCGTCATCCCCAGCCAGCGCTCTCTCTCCAGGAGCTTGTTTCTCTGCATACAGATGAGACTCAGGCAGGGCCTCAAAAGACAGCTTTGACGCGCTTCTCAAAGGACTGCAAACACACGCACATATGCACACACACACACACACAC
>JASCIP010000078.1:5078206-5088467 GCA_034783695.1 Sardinella gibbosa | reverse complement strand
TGAGGACAGGCAGGACAACAAGGCACCAACAGGAAGAAAGTTGGGTGGAGGGGACTGCATAAGATAAGCTGTTTGCTTGGAAGGAATCTCAAGAAGGGCTTGTAATTTGCCCTCATATTATTGGCTCTTCACAAATAAAGGTGACGATGTGCAACTAATTTCAGATAAAATCCCTGTAATTGCCTTGTCGTTTTTATAGGCTTACTTATCCCCTTTCGTGTCAAATAGAAAATATAAAAAAATATAGCTTTAAATCAAGCCTTTTTCCTGCAAATTTCTTCAGGCTATTAGCAACAGCATTGGATGCCCATATTATTAGGTTACACTTGAAGAAATTGGCAAAACAAATAGCAAGCATAGACCTGGCCAATTTCTTATTCATTTAATATTCTCACTTGTGGTTTATTGGAAATGATTGCCTAACACTGGATATATATATTGTTTTTTTCTTTCAAGACTAAGAGCTCTTCGCCCTCATCAAACCAGAAAAGTACAGTTGAGAAAGCAGAGAGTAAACCAGGAGCTTGTTTTTTGGCACTAAACTGAAACCTCTCGTCTTTATTTTTGTGTTTTGTTAACCTATTGTGGTTACCTAATCCTTGCCTGATGAGAAATGTTGTTGAGGGCAGATCAAAGTGCCCACTTCATTGAGACACACTGAACAGCACACTCATAAAAATGATGGCAAAATGGCTCATTAAAAACCAAATGGTGCAATCAAGTCAATGGGAGTGTGTACCATGTCAATTATTTTTGGGAAGAATTAATTTGCTAATTGCCCCTTGGTAGGAATAAATCCAGGGGGATTAGCTGCGGAGACACAAGTCGCCATTATTAGGATTACAGGGAATCTGCTGGAATTACTGTCACAACCACACCAAGGAGTGGAATGGCTGCTGAAGATGTACATCGACCCCGCAATGCTCTCCTTCGCTACAGTACGCCTCCGAATCTGGGCCAACAGCTGAGATCAAACAAACACTCCAACCCTCCCCTACCCCCCTCCACTCCTGTCCCCCTGAATTTCATGTGAAATAACTACGTCTCTCCTTTGGAACTGTCACTCATATGCGCCGCAGGGTCGAACCCTGAACCCAGAGAGACCTTCTGCCTGCAGCGCTGAAGGCGGTCTATGCACACTGGCACGGGGGCTGCCACACTGGCAAGGGCAGGGCTAAGTGAATCTTAACCCAAGGTCTGGGAGAGGAGAGGAGAGGAAGAGGAGCCACTATTCCAAGAGCAAAGGGGTTGCTTAAGGAGCAACCACTGAGCCTGGGGATGGAGGTGGCAGGGTCACATGAGGTACCACAGGCTAAGATGTGGCCCCCGATAAACACATTGATGAATTTAGTTGCGGCTAGAGCCATTAACCTACAGCTATGTCCTTCCTTAATGTTCCCACTTTCCAACAGGCATCACTGTTTTACTGTTTAATTAAAGGAACACCATGGACCACACTATAGGCCTACATCTTCATTATTGCGTGATTAGATTTCAGACAGAAACTCTCTAGCCTTTAAACAGTAAATGGTGAAAGCAGGGGGGTACCTAGACCCCTGCACATTCTGAAGGTGAATTCAGCCTCTGCTGCTGGCTTCTTATGGGAGGAATTAAGGTAGGCTAAGTCATTATTACAATACGTCTCGTCATTAAAGAAAAAAAGCTGGTCACAAAATCTTTTTCAGTAATTGCGGTAATCAAGTCTGCTGCAACACATGGCCGTGGGCAACATACAGTAAGCGTTCGAGATTAATTAATCAAGAGATACGGACAAACACGCACAAAAGAGTGTGAAGAGCTCCCCTCACTGTAATTCCGATATGAGAGGCACCGCTCCGCTCGTGTTACATTTTTGTGGCCACTTCTCATCCTTTCACCAAGAGATCTTTGTGCAACCGCTGAAGCTCATGTATAAATAAGGCGCAGCCTTTCAGAGGGATAACTTGTGAAGCTGTCATAATACACTCTGCAACAGAGCATCTCCACTTGTGCCACTTAGTCATAGACAAGGGGGGGGGGCTGTTTTGCCAGTATGCCTTGACACAGAACTACTGATTGTTCAGGGACTGAGTTGAACACTTCAATACAAAGCTTCATGAAAGATGCTTAATAAATCATTAAAAAAACAGCCCTAAGATCACCATCCATCAAGCAACAAATGAGGGGTAAAAAAAAAGACAGGATAGAGAAATGGGCTAGACTACATTTTTCTATAACAACAACATTTACTGGCACTTGTTTAGCTCACCTCCAGTGACCCCTACCAGGAAAGAATGTCATTTTTCTTCCTCCTGAAACTCAGGGTATGCCTCCACACAGAAACAGCCCGGAGGCTGACATGCTGAACAATGGGCAATGCAAACGGGGGTTTATCACTAATAACCCAACATACCACAGGTTGTCTCTTCATCTTTAAGTGAGGAAAACCCTGAGGCAAAAATCATAGGTCAGGGAGCCCTGAAGCGATGAAGTAAATGTGTGGCATTCCTCACCAAGATTAGCCTCTGGCATGAACTTGGCCTTATAGCAGCAAACATCATGCGTGCTGCCAGGGGTCTGATGATAAACTCCTCCAATGGACAGCTGTCCATCTCATTCCCCTCGCTGGTAAGCAAAATAATTTCCCAACTACTGGGCAATCAGTGCAGAGAAATGATGTTTGTTTAACATGGGACAGGCAATAGCCTGTTTGTTTGTCCATAAACAAGCCTGAATATACACAAAAAACAAGGCTTTCCATGAGGCCTGGCTTGTTAGGCATCCAGGGCAGCGATGAAGAGGTATTTCCCTTCTGAGGTTTCTCAAGTGAGCCCAAGACTTTGACCAATCAGAAGCGGCAAGGAGCCGAGACATAGAGATTGGGTTACCAAGGTGCCACTCAAACACAACACGGGTGATTGATTAGACAGTCCTGAGAGAGGAGAGGAGGAAGGAGATCCTTCAAGAAAAAATGTTGGCTAGCTTGATTACATCTTGTTTAGAAAAGCCCTGGGAGGACCAGGCTATGTGTCAATTTGACAGTTTCCCTAATTTCTTTATAGATGGTAAATTCCCTTTTGATGTAAATTTCCACTATGAGTTTTTCTAGTGTTATTGAAAGAGCATTTTCTTTAAGTTTGAGGAGAAATATTGTTCTTCATATCATCAAGAGCTCAATTTGTGTCCTTGGTATTTCCTATTTTTTGAAACAAAAAGAACATGGCTAATTAACCCACAAAGACAACTAGCTCCAGCAGAGGGAAAATCCTCCGTCTCCTCTTTTAGAAACAAAACAAATGCCATCCAGAAATTGGATGATGGCCATTGTGGTACTTCTGTCATGCCAAGAGATTCTGTGAGCATGGTGACACCCACTTGCATACAGTGACTCAATACAGGTTCTCTTGAATATGAAACCATATACAGTACATGATTCTTTGGGAACAAAATCTCTTGTAGATGTTTCTTACAGAAACTAAGAGCAATAGGCCACTATCTGAAATGACAAAAGTGATAACTGACCAATACTGTCCTTGAAAATAACAATAATCCTTTAAGTGTTTGAATTATTACACACAGCATACATTCTATATACATACATACACACATACTAAAAAAAGCAACATAGCAAAAACACCATCATAAAACTAGCAATGCCATCCCAAGATTTTGAGAGGTCCCAACGGTCCTGACCATAAACTAGTCTAGACAGACTGGACAAGCAGATCCCAATTTGATTCCAGATTAGAACTTCACATCCAGCTGTAACCATGTTCTAAATTCTCAACAGACACCAGCAGATCTCATCTTAACATGGCTCTGACATGATTGCTTTGGCATGTTTCATCTAATCTGTTTGTATTAATAAAACAAACCTTACAAAGTCTATTGACTCATAACAATAATAGTTTTACATTTATTTTGTACTCAAACATCTTTTAGGTGTTAGAATGTAAATCTACACTAAAAGCAGACATGAATTTGACTTGGAGTGCAAGATGGAGAGTTGAATCACTTTTAACACACCACATTCCAAATCCCTTTAAAGCTGATTTTAACCCTTCCATGCTAGCTCCCCCAACCCCCTGTTGTCAGCTCTGCAACCAGTTCACTTTTGGAACATAGAGTGCTGATGGGCTATGAAAAGGTGAATGGTGTTTCAACAGAATTATCTTGGGATATATAAAAAAAACCCTGAAGTTTCCGGACCAAGGTTGTGGTCACTACTTTTCTGAAGAGCAGGCACTTGTGATATCCCTCATTGACAAAACAGAGGGGAACAAAATCCCTGTCTGGACTTAAAGGATCAGACTCTGGTACTGCATCTACTTGTTCAAAAGCCTACAAAATGAGACTGTGGTCTTTGTGTCTGAAAGGGGTAGAAGCTATCCCTGTCAATGTCCGTGCAAGACTTCAGATTCCACAAAAGGAACACAAGATTTGGCTATTTATTGACAATGCTGCACAGTAATTGTTGACTGAAGATTCATTAGATGGATACTGGACCAAACATCTAAGCCACTGCACTACAGGGTGTGTTGTACGTGTGCATGTTTTGGGATGGGAAGGGATCTTTGGCTCTTCACAAATGAACAAAACATCACATTAGTCAGCATCAGTGACAGGTCAAGTGTCAAATGTCTTATATTATGTAAGGCACTGATGTAGATAACATAAGTCATGGAGATCAACAAAGAATGCAACTGGTAAACTGAAAGCCAGTTTGACATCTGATACAAGAGTGAAGAACATCAGTCGGAATGCCATTAAAGAATCATGTCGCTAGTCACGCTGATTACATCTGAGTAAAGGAACACCAAGAGAAAAAGTACAACATCCACATTAGGACATCAAATACCAGTTTTAAAAGTTGAACTGAGGTCAAACTGCATGTTTTGTATGTTAGGAGAGCTTCAAACTCCTCCAAGGGTAGGTTACAGGCTAAAGCTACACACAATCCAAAAGCATTCATCTGTGTGCAGAAGGCAACCGTTGTGCTAGAGGATATTTTTTTTACTGTACTTTGTTCAGTAATGTTCACGTGTGGATCTGGGGCATTGCTTACCAAACGTACTGCATGATGTTGATATTAACTTGGGCTTCTTTAACATTAAAATAAGCATCTTTATTTTAATTTACACAGTATATGCATTTTTTAAGTCTCATGGTAAGTCGAGACAATTCTAGGAGGACTACATTTTTATTTTCACAGTAGCCAAAACACTGTCGCAACTTTGCTCAGATATACGTGAAGCTTTAGTAAAAACAAAGATGAAGGCAATCAAGCAACGTAAATATGTCACTAGTTTAGCTTTTGTGCTCCATCATGTCAATGGGGCCTGTATCTTCTGACAGTCAGTTCCACACATTACAAGTTTGGCCATCAGAAAAACAGCTAGGCTACTTTATTGAGTTTAGAATATTTGTGACAGCCTTCGACACACTCTCCAGGAGATGAGAACCTCCATAATCCTTTTGCAGTGAAAGGGTATACAAATGCATAAGGCTTACCAAATTGCCCATCAGAATGTGTGCAGTGCGATTGTGTAAGAGGGGATTTGGGGGGTAAATGTGTATTATCCCCAACATAAAAATCTTTGTTTTGGGGATTTGCTGCAGAAGTGGTGTCGCACTCTAATGGTCCCCTGCTAATCTGTCTGGATTTGCATTTGCTGTGGGACAATGCTGTGCTCCCCCACCTGCCTCCAGCATCGCCAGCATCACTTGAACCCTGGACCAGCCACTGGTAGAGAAACTAGATAGATAGCCGTCATATTTCGTGGGAGGTGACGAGTGTGTCTAACCTTTTTCAACCAAATTCTGCTCTGAAAGGTGATATGTCAGTTGACATGAGAAACTATAGTTACGTTTATGGACTTTATAAAGAATTAAAATGACACCCAGAAAATCAATAATAAAATCAGCACTACACATAGCATGCAGCTACAATAACATTGAGCCAAAGTCCTTAGACTTCCATCATTAATGCAGCCCATTTGTAACGAGAAAGCACACAAATTGAATGCACTTCTCGCCATCACTAATATACCAACAAATCTCTGTACAATGTTTTACTTACTTCCGATGTGCCTAACAGGTGTACATGACCTCAACTGCCCTTTTGATTATGCCGACTTTATATTCTCACCACACACTCACCATGTGTTACTTAACATTACAAAATACCTCAGAATTCATTCTGCACATTCTACATGCTGTGTTGAAGACAAGTGAATAGGCTGTAACTGTGAATATGAGACAGGTGCAAAGCATGGGACTCTAATGTAACTGTAAAAAAAAAAAAAAAACACACATACACACTTCTGTTTGATTTGTTAAAAGTGTGGAGCATTGCACTGAACAAGCAAGCTGCAATGAACAAGCCAACCACATTCTTCATGTGGAGGGTAGAGAGAACTAAGCGTGACTTAACAGTGATGTGGACCAACATTTGAAAATATTTTTTTTTTTCCCTAGCACTAGCTTCACAACAATCTGATGAGATTTATTCACTCTCAAAGGGATTAAGCATAGCCTACTCTGAAACACTGCATGCAAACAACAGTGCTTCATTCTAAACCAGGCGAACAACAATCCATTGAACCATTTCAACATTGACAAACCCGAGCACAGCTTTAGGGCATATCTGGGTTATTAATGACTGACTATCTTGTGTCCGTGTCCTGTTTGTCGTGTGTACTGTTATTTCACGCTAGGCCACAGAGAAATGGCATATTAGTGGTCTTGTCAAAATAAAAGCATAGAGGATTATGCCTCACAATCCTCAGCCAAGTCAAACTTGAGAAGAACGACACAGCAGATGTGTAGTTTAACGTCACAGTTACATGTTTGTTACATTCTTTCTGGGTTGGCTGTCAACTGTGGATCTAGGCTCTCAGTATGCAGCCTATTCTATCAGTTAAAGTCAAAGCTGAGATTTAAATCTTCATCTGGTTTCAACAGAAATCTTGGGTCATTTACACCAGCAGCATAATCACTTGCTACTTCAGGTTGAGGTGTATCAGTGAAGTAGTATTAGCAGTGGTTTGCAGGTTCACCTCAACCCTCAAAATAAATAGGCTACTACATGTACTGTAGTTCTGATGCTCTAGTTCAAGTATAATTCAAGCATACAGGTGTTGGGTTTCGTTTAGCCTAGAACTATCTACAGGCCCTGGTGACAGGCCACAGCTTCCACATACAGCATACTGTAAACCCCATTCTGGTGGGTACTGACATTGTCAGCAGATATTATGTTGATCCTTACAAATGATCAAATAGTTGTAATAGAATGCTCCTTCGTGCACTGCACTAACTGCATAATGCAATTCAATTCATGCTCCAGGTTGAACATCAGTTTAACAAAGCAAGGGTAAGACTGTAGCTAAAAATAGCAGCAGAGCGTCAGTAGTACTTCGCTGTACTGCGGTGCTACTACAGGATAAGTCATTTAGGCTGAAGGTTTTGCATGTGGATGCACATTAGACTGGATGAAATGAAGAGATGTAACTACCATTGATGGCAACAACAAAATATCAGCTAGGAAATGACAGGCCTAGATGCAGATTTGATGATTACTTTATCAGGTTTCTGTTATGCAAATCCATGAGCTTTTGTAGTTCGTTTTATCTGAAGGAAAGCACTTCTGTTGGAAGCCGTCATCAGATGGCATCAGATCTGACCAAGCGAACAGTACGCTACTGTACAAAACTGGTGTGATTAATGGAGGTATGTCCATGGCCCTAGTGTTTAGAAAAAACAAACTGCCCAGGATGAATTTCACCGGTCTTGTGCTAACGACGGACATAGGCAGGGTGATTAACAGATATCACCAACCAGAAGCATTACAGATGCCACACATTGACGACTGTACCACTGGCACAGATTAGGCTACCTTCTACAAGTGCTGTTGAAAAATCCTGTTTAAACAATTAAAAAAGCTTTTATCTTGTAACAGAAGACGAAACCTGACATCATCAGGTCACAAAAAAAATATTCGATTGTATTCCCGCCTGCATGAGCAGCCTACCCCTGGCAATGAATACAAAAGTCAGGTAATGCCATGCATAAAAGCACGCTTGCAAAATATTATGGCAGCATAACTTGTAAAATTGTACATTCATCACATGTAAGAACTTGACAATTCTAGAATACAAACCTGAGGAGCAAGAGATGAGAAATACACCAAACGCCAGTTTTGTTGCTGGTCCCATTTTGCACTTGGTAACGGCGATTCCTTTTTTCAGGTTAGTTCCAGGTTACACCGACGACTTCCTAAATTGTAACTCAGTGTCTTTTGTCGCCCTTTTTGTATAATTAGCAGTCACAGATAGTCATACTATGAATGACCGTGAAAAAGCCAATATTCCAACGAAGCTTCAATAATGTCCAGAACCTCGACTGTCCAGTTTCTATTTAAATGACAAGACTCCCCATGAGACATATTTGCACATGGTAGCTGCTTGTGGTTTGAAGAGTTCAGGTATTTCGGATATTGGCAAGACGCGAAAAAGTATTACTCGGCCAAAGTTCCCCCACAAACATGCTATCCCAAATAAACAGAACAGTTTGGGCGACAAGGGTTTTTCTCCATGATGAAATTCCTTTGGCAAGATACTGATGATTAGGTCAGTCCACACCAAACTGATCGTTTTATAATCGTAATTATCAAGTCAACCGTTTAACACTTTACGTGGGATATAACCTGATGTTTTTAAGGTAACTTATTATGGAAGTAATGTTAAACTGGAGATGCAATCCTTTTTGAACAGCTACATAGTCAGCTAAGGTTGGTTCCCAGCTATTGCATAGATTATTTGCAAACCACTAAGAACACGGTAATGGGGGAGAAACAAGGGAAAATAAAACAGTAAAATAAGAGTTCCTGCACAAATGAGAGGGATGTAATGTCATCAATAATCCACCTTTCCCGAATCACGCGCGGTCAATCCAGTGGAAAGTTGATAGTGAAAACACAAACCCTGCTTATCCAACTGCAGCTAAGTAGCTGCCCCACCGAAAAAAATCTCATCGATTACAGTATTTTTTTCAAAAAATACATCTTTCGAAAGAACAGACACACGGGCGTGATCTTAAATTATCCACAACAGTCAGTCTTGTAGCTTGCATATACAGTCCACGTGAACCTGAAGACCGTAAAAACTGGGAAAATCGTCGACTTGGCGCTGATCCGGAGAGTTAGCTAGCTGAGCACGAGCTAGCTACCAGCAGCGAGCTAATGCTAGTAAGATTCAGAAATAACTTCACCACCAATAAACATGGGGTAGAGCACGGGGAATCAGGGATACTGTGGAAGATGCACAGTGCTAAAGCCCTCCACGTAATTCGAAGAAGTGCGCTGGCTTGTCGTCTCAGTCGCTGGTCTCATGGAGCACCGAAAATTTCCCCGTTGCCCAGACTCCGACTCGACGTGAGTACAGTACAAGATGGCAGGCGGCTAGTAAGAATGTTTTTGTTTTTTTCTCCGTCCTCTATTTTGGCCCTCCCACTTTGCACGATTCCGTAGCCCATGTGGTTGATTGGCGTGTAGAGTAGACGTATCAGGTGCCTATGGCTGTCACCGAAATCTTTATGGAAAGACCCTCCCCCAAGATGGAGGGAAGCAAAAAATAGTGGAAAATGAGGACGCACAACGCCTCCTGTTAAATATTAACATTTTCATATAAGGTAGTGTCAAGACAGTCCGCGGACAATAAGAGGATGGAACAACAAAAATCTTGCATTATCAGAAGGTAGACTTAGCCTACAAGGCGTAGCTAACTGAAACGTCCAGAATAAGTTTCATAATCACTAAGGAAACATTTGGCATTTCTTTTAGTCCTAATGATTATGATGTGATGATGATGATGATGATGATGATGATGATGATGATGATAGTCATTTTTAGACACCATAACGTGTGTGGACAGGGCTCCTTGTCCTCTGACAGTAAAAGATGATGATGATGATATTATTATTATTATTATTATTATTATTATTATTATTATTATTATTATTATTAACGTTGTTGTTGTTGCGCCCAGTGTATGGATATGTAGCCTATGAACTGTACTGTTTCTGTTAAAAAAAACATACCGGTAGTATAACAACTTCATGCCCAACCATGCACAACTTCATGAAATTTTAATGTGATTGGCTAAATTATCAAATACGAAGGTGACAACTGATATAAACATTCTAATGATAAACATCATAACATTTAGCCATATAAATTGCTTGTCCATTATTCAACATTCAACACACACACACACACACACACACA
>JASCIP010000078.1:4861252-4871594 GCA_034783695.1 Sardinella gibbosa | reverse complement strand
GTACAGTGTTATAACTGCTGTAATAATTGGGGTAATATGTAATATCATGTACTGGTGCTGTATTTCTGTGTACCTACATACCATAATTGCAATGTAATATGAAGTGTCTTTGCTAGTACATGATATTACATATTGTTACACCAGTTGCAGTATACCACTGTACCCAATTAGTAGGTACACTGTAACAGGGACCCTTTGAAATAGTGTTACCAATAAAGTTTTGAGGAAGCAGACTTGCCATTGGACAAGTACAAACAACAAATTCTCCATTAAACCTGTAGATTATCCTATATGAAAAAGGCAACAAAAAGGCAAAAAAATATCTGTTAAAAAAACCTGTAGATAAGCCAGACTGACATCAAAAGTGTAGTCTGGGGACGTTCGATAGATCTCATTTTAGTGGCAAAGAAAAGCACATCCAAACCCCTCCGTGTCGACGCCAAAGCCTATTCAAACGACCACTATTCCTCGGCAAATATTAGCAGCACTATCATCATCTTGCTAAGTCCGTCCAACCCGTCCAATGAATGTGTTGAACGCTCTGACCCATTGTCGGTCATACCTATGGTGCATCTCTAGACCCACCTGCAAGGCTAAAATATTTGCTGCTGCTAAGATGCAGCTAGATATCTAGCTACCTGGCTGTAGATATGATGTAGGCAACATTATTCATGTTGACTGACAATCCTTAATGTCATTTTGCCATTTTTGTTTTTTATTGTCTTGTTTTTATTTTATTCTTTGTCACAGGTGTTCCATTGCATCATTGTCCTGTCCTGGTTCCCCACTACCCCACCGATGAGTGTGTTACTGGTCGAGGCCTTCTACGGAGGCTCACACAAACAGCTCATCGATATACTAAACAAAAATATTGAGGGATGTGTGGTCTACACATTGCCAGCCAAGAAATGGCATTGGCGAGCCAGAACTTCGGCACTCTACTTCATGCAGAACATTCCCGAAAATCCCTCCTACAGGTTAGAGAAGCCCGTTTTGTTTGTCCTCCTCCTTATGTGTTCAGTTTGTAGTATGGAGGGAACCCCCTGGTTTTACTGTTACTGTTTTTTTACTGTTTGGGTTATTTAAAGTTTCTGCTTAAGATTTTTGGGATTCCCTCTTTGTAAAAATAGCATCGTACTGTTATCTCTCTAAAGCATGCCTTTATAGTATTTTGGCTTTTTCCTATATTTTGTGGGCTTTGTCAAACAAACAGCCGAGGGTGGGGGAATCCTCCTCAAAAATGCTCGAGTCATTGTTTCTTTTTTTTTTTTCTATTTTGTTTTTCTTTATTGATCGTCCCACAAACAAACACAACTTAGCATGTTTTTTTTTTCTCTTCTGACATTTATTAACACAGGAACTGGAATTGTTTTTTTTTTCTATTCTAATTGTACATAGAATCATAGAATCACGTCTGACAGTGAAACTCTGCTAGATCAGCCCTTTAGATAGGGGAAAGCTGACATCTCAACCACTTAGTCAGTTTGGCGAAGGGTTTTAGGCTCTCAGCCCCTCTATATGGTTTTCATAGGGGAAGTTCATGACATATTTCTAAGAAGGTTCTAAGAACATACAGTAGAGATGTGAGAAATTTTTCCAGTCTTCAATTTTATTTTACAGTATCGATAGTTTTATCAAAATAGGAAACACTGTAAAGTGTGTGTGTGTGTGTTTGTCTGTGTGTCTGTATGTGTGGTTGTGTGTGTGGAGTGTGTGTGTGTGGGGGGGTGGTTAACAGACAAATTGGGGGGTTAACAGACAAATTGAAATTATCCTGTTTTTATTTTGTAGACGTGGTCTAACAGACCTTTCCAATTTCACAGGCTGAATCGAGGGGACTTTTTCATTGTGGGATGTCCACAGTGGGTGGGGAAAACACTGTAGGCAGCTGTGTCATTCTTTATCCTATGCAAATTGCTGATTTTTGTTGGTGATAAAGGATTTTTGAGATTAAGGACCTACAAATATTAGTGAAAGCAAACTGAATGTAGCCTATTCATTGTACCTTTGTACCCACCCTCGGTTCAGTGCAGTGCTAAACAGCTCGTGGAGGAAGTCAGCTCAATAACACTTGTGCTCAATCATGGACAATAACCTGTGATGGTAGGGGGAATGGCATGCATCCCTCGCGGTTTGTCATGGTGGAACCAGAAATACATCATTGCGATGCCAAAAGCAGCCTTCTTTTTCAAAACACTAATTTCTAGATGGGATTTTCACAAGCAAGTTTGAAACCTGACTAAGCAAAGAATGACACTCGGCCACCCACCCACAAGCTTCTCCGTCTACAAGTTTGCTTTTGGAACCTTATATGTCTGGGGTAGGTTCCATGCCTGCTCTCGGAGGCTAGAGGAAGCTTTAGCTTGCTGGAAATTTCTGGTAGTTGCCGAATGTGGACACGTCATATTGTACAATGGAAGCCAGTTATAGCATGCTTTGTTATTTAGATATAGAGAGAAGGTAGAAAGATTCAAAACAACTTGGCTTTATTTAGGCAAGAAAGCTTTTGTCCAGTCAGGATATGCTGAGTATTTATTGTGGTGCTTTGTTTCACATTGTTTTGTAGAAATTTAGTTTTGGCCGTTTACTTTCCAAAATGCAACAAACACTTCAGGCAGCACTGGTTAGTTCTTTTTCTACATCTTTTTATCTCCATTTTCTCAGTGACGTTTATCGGTGTATGCTTGAACAAACACTTGATTGACTTCTGCACTGAGATTATTTCTAGTTGTTTGTTTCCTTCAATTTGGTGCTAGCTTCCACACTACACTCAAGCCTCTTCTGAAGGGAGATTGAAGTTGGAGGAAATGTATTTCTGCATTTACCGTCGTGTGAGAGATGATGAGGAAGAAGATCGTATTTCCTTTTTCTGATGATACAAACTGTAGAAGGCTAACTAAATCATGAATTTGCCTGGTTAAAAATATAAATCAAAATCAAAATAACATTTTCTTAAGACGTTAGTTAATTCCCTTTGCCTCCGGAGATGTATTTTGCCTATATCATTGAAACTTTTGGCAACATTATCCATATGAATCAGGCGAGTAGGCCATAGAAACACAAGGGTAATAAACTAAGACATTACTCGCTCCAGACTTTTTAATAAAATTTATTAAATTTACTGACAGAAGGCTTGGTACACAAGCTACTGGTAGGCCACTGCATTAGGGTTAGTGTTTTCCATATATCAAAGTATCAATTATTTATGATCCGTGTAGGCTAATGAGCTTTGTTTTTGCATGAGCTATTTTTTGCTGTGTGGTTGACACCATCATTAAAGCTCGCCTCGGTTTAGTTGAAGGACCACTTACTGCACTTATTACCTTGTAGATCTATTTTGTGGCATAGACAAATAAAATATAAATTATGCTAATTTCATCCTTGAAGGACTAAAGAGCTGAAGCATCATAATAGAGAATAGACTACATTAGGCCACACGATAAATAATGTTTGACATTTGGTTAGACACACAGGGGCCGATGCTGCAGCTGTTGGGGAACTATTTACTACATGTATAATATTCCATTAAAAAGAAAAACATTAAAAAATCAGATACCACTGCGCCTCTAACAGATAAATCTTCTATGCATCTATGTATTAGGCCTGTTGGTCTTAGACCAGTGGTCAAGAGGGATGAGACGGTGAATATTGGTTTCATTTACTCGCCAGTCTTCACAAAAACGTCATACTCAGGGAGCCTAGTGTGTCATGTCTGGGAGGATAACATCTGTTATCCTGCAGCAGTGTAAACAGGTGTTGGCTCGATCCCTGGGATTTTCCTCCCTCAAGTGCCTTGTCCAGTTTTAAGGTGCATCTACTGAGATGAGGATGGCTGTGATAAAGTCCAATAAGGAAAACTATAACCTTTTGAAAGCCCCACTCAAAGGGAAGTTAAATAAGCCCTTGTGTTCCACGGGGACTAATCCAAGAAGCTACACAGGATGTCCTGTGCGGACTATTCTTGGCAGGAGCGAAAACGGGTAAAAATAGTGATCCTTCATCTGGTTCGAGTCAGATAGCTGCGTTTGGTGCGAGTCGGTGAGGTTTACGTATGTGGTCCTCCAGCCCTCCTCTGCCAGATATGGGACAGGATATGGGGAGGGCTAATCCTCGCAGGCAGAGGCGAGTGGTGTCACGGTCTCGTGGACGGCCTGTGGGTTCCCCACATCAAAGACACCCCGGTTCATAAGCAGGCCGGCTGACAGACAGAGGAGTCGACAGGGGCTGGGGTTCATTTAGGGAGACCCAGAGCTTCAAAGACCCTCATTTGGCTCTCTCTCTGCGTTCTCATTGAGGACAAAGGGGGATCTATCGCTCGTCATATCCTTCAGAATGAAATGATGGGCAATCACATCCTCATCACTTACGGAAATCGTTTTCATCTTCACATGATGTCAGGTGTTGGTAAAATTGGTAATAGCTATGGGGACGTCTTTGGGGAAAGAGTCTCAGAGCGGCTGCTAGTATTACCTTTTTGCCGGATACTTGATCTAGTCTGCTTAACATTCTAGGACTCACTCTCAGCCATACTCAGGGGGAGGGAGTCTTGCAGACAATCCAATCCCTTTAATCAGTGATGAAAATATAATTTCGGTCTGGCAGAACTAAACAGGACTCAGTAACTCCTAAAAAGTCCCAGTGTGAAACATACCAGCATTGCATTGAGCTGCTTTTACTGGTTTGTGAAATGACTGTTCCATGTAATTTGTACATTGATAATGCTGCTGTTGCCCATGTTTATCAACAAACAGGTGTCTTTTTTTAAGAAAAAAGATGGTTTCTCTGTCTTATGGAATGAAGCAACTTTCTCTTTTTCTGCAGGGTCCTGTTGGCTAGCTCAGTCCTCAACCTAGCCGAGCTGGTGGCTCTTCGGCCTGACCTTGGTCGTCTGAGGAAAGTGCTCTACTTTCACGAGAACCAGCTGATTTATCCTGTGAGGAAGAGCCAAGAAAGAGACTTTCAGTACGGCTACAACCAAATCCTGTCATGGTAAAGACAGCTATCGCCTTGCACCTGTTTTTTCGTAAATGATGAATGAAACCACGCGTTCTGACTAATAGCTGTTCATCAGCAAATAGTGTCCCCTAGAGAAGTCATCTGAGTCAAAGGTCAACGTTTAACCTTTAGGCTACACCTATTCAGATTCCTAGCTACCTTTCCTTCTGTTTCCTTGTAACAACTGGGTCAGTTGCACAATCTTCTCCTGTGTCTGTCATTACATGCCTATTATTTTCCACTAACTAGTTTACTGGTGATGTAGAGTTTTAGCGGTGGTGTCATTTTTATGTGCACAGTCATAGCTTATCCGGGCAAGCATGACATGCCGCACCAAACAGAAAGTAAGATGACGGATGAAGAGACTTAGAGTATCCCTATATGATTAAGCTCTACGCAAACAGCGGTCTGCGCTAAACAGTGCTATGTGTGTTGTGGAATGGTTTTCTGACAGATTGTCCGTGGTTAGTTGGCACCGACTTAAGAATACTTACTTACTGAGTGTATTCTGCAAATCTTGACCTAACCGGTATTGAGGCCAATGCCTGTTGCAGTGTATCAGTGTACACATAACGGATGAGCAGTGGAATAAATATATTTACATTTGCATAGACTATACTGTAACTGACTCAGTTGTGATTGACCAGTGAGCCTACAGTATGCAGAATCATGTACATGTTCTCATGCACACCTCAGATGACAGGCACACAGAGAAGGCTGGTAAAGAGACTGGTTGTTAATATGGGTTATTGTGTTCAACTATTGAAAAATGTGACGATAGAAAAAAGTGTATGCAGTTAGCTTGTGACTGGCTTGGTGCTTCTCACCTGTACAGAAACATGTCAGAGATAGCTTAACTCAATGTGGTTGAATTTGTAAGTCAATGTAAGTCGTTATGATCAATACAAGCTCTTAAATGACAGCATATAAATAATTCATATCCACTTTGCTTCTTTGCTAGCTGCTGTCCATTACGGTCCATCAGATGTTGTATCAATCAGCAAATAAATGTCAACACTAAAGCACGTAAACAGATTATATAGCACACTAATTTACTTTATTTAGCTGGGTGTCCTGATAAATAAAAAGAAAAGAATCTGTATTACTGGCCGAATGAGTTCGATAGCTAAATGGTGCTGTGGTGTACTACATGAATGAATGCATATTCAAATAGCACGTCAGCCATCGTTGAATCATGGTCCAATTGTCGTGCAAAAATGAATCAGCAGGTATGCTGTTTGGTGCATTGTGTAGTTTCCAGATTGTGTTTCTACAACACATCCTGTTTGAGTGTATACATCCAGCATTAGCACTTGTAAAAGTGTGTGTGTGCTAGTAAAAGTGTGTGTGTTTGTGTTAGTGTGTTGATGTGTTTGTGTGTGTGTTTGCATGCTTGTGTTTCAATATACAAATTGTCAGCTCTCTTCTTTTTGTCGTGCAAAAATGAATCAGCAGGTACATGTAAGAAAAATTCTGTCGAGTTTGCTTGTGCCTCGTTGTGATGACTTTCACCCATCTCCCTTATGATGCCAGAGACGGGTCATGCCTGCTGTTCTGCAGCTCTTAGAACATTAGATGTCTTCTTGAAGAGAACAACAATTGCCTCTGTTTATTCTGCACCAATGGTGATTTACAGTATAGCTGTATTATGATAATGTTTCATTGTTGGTGGGAAATATATTCCTAATCCTTGATCATACAACTAAACATGTAAACAATTTTTCAATATAATGCAACATACAGACCGTATGTTCAAAAAACACGTCTTGCAATATGAAGTAACACATTGTTTCTTTTTTTTTTCTCAGCTTGGTTGCAGATACAATCCTGTTCAACTCCTCCTTCAACATGGAGTCCTTCCTGACCTCCATATCATCCTTCTTCAAGACCGTTCCAGACCACCGGCCTAAAGACCTGGACCGCCTCATCCGACCCAAGTGCCAAGTGCTCCACTTCCCCATCCGATTCCCCGATGTCACAAGGTCAGCCTTCTTATCCCGAGCGACAGCAATTTGCCTTCTAGGGATCACAGAGCCACTGATTAAAGAAAGCAGTGCATTCACTCTTAATCCGACCCAGAAAGCTGATAGAGTTTGGGAGCGTGGTTAATGGCAAATCTGCAAAGTTGTGTAAGAACGTGATTAGAATAGACAGCTTTAATATCCTGTGAGTATCATTCGCTCACACATACAGACACACACACACACACACACACACACACACAAACACTGACATGTACACACTTGTGCAGTCACAGGCCTGATTGTCATATGTTTGTCACCAGATTATTCTGGTAGCTCATTTCAACATGCAAGTGTTGGTGTTTACTTGTGTACCTCCTTGTCATGCGAAGCATTTCTCTTTTTTTTTTTTTTTTTTTCTTCTCACTGTTTGTGCTGGAGCTGATCTTGAATAGGCACAGTTTCAGGCGTTTCGTTTTCAAGCAGTGCTCAACATGGAAGGATTTTCTGCAACAGCATCAACGTTTTCCGTTAAACTGGCGCTGTTTAGCGTCTCTTGCTTGTGCATCGACCAGAGAGTTTTTCTGGCATGGACGTCGGGTCACCTCTTGTGGCCAATCAATTGGCTCCAGGACTCCCTTTATTAACTGTCGTCTCGGATCAGCGGTGAGGGGTGGTACTTTTTTATTGCCCTGTTCCAAAACAATGTACAGTGAAGCCATCCAAACCCGCTTGCTCGGCTCAGCGTGCCTGCTTCCCATTAAAGTCCAAATCAACAGCAGCCCGTCGCAAACATGAAAGTGACAACATCACAACATGGTTTCAGTTTGATTCTAAACATTGCAGAATGCTATTTTTCCTTTTGATTTAATTTTAGATTGTGAGTCTATATTATTTATATATTTATTTATTTTCTTTTTGTTCAGGTGTGTGAGAGGGGTTGCATATTTCTAGAGATCAAAGTGATGTGAGCTGTTGTTGGTTATTTATTTCATTTTTTTTCCCCCCCCTCAAATTTTTTCAAGCACAAAACATGCTTGCCCGCAGTGTTTTCATTGGTTGCATAGCATTGAAGGGGAAAAATCCATAAACAAATGATGCCGTTTTGAAGCAACGCTTCTCTCTCACTTTTTTTTCTTGAAGCTTTGCCCTTCTGTGGTCGGTCCCCCCAAAGTGCCGTGGCTAGATGGTGGAAGTCAGCTCAGCTACACCAAAGAGCACACACACTGTTGCGAGGGAGCTCTTGAAAATGTGTTGTGACTAATTATTTAAAGCTACCCCGGAGGAGAGCGAGTCTGTGGAAGTGTAAAGTGGATTGAGGATGCCTGAGGTGCCGCTGTTATCGGGGGACTTCACCGTGCGAGACTTTGTCGAGGTCCGTCGCAGTTTGTGTCACACTGAGCAAAAGAGAAGCACAAAATAAGGTTGCGACAAAATGTCTCAGAATTTAAGACTAGAAATAATATTGTCAGCTCTCTTCTTCACTTCTGTAGGGAACAGCAGGCTTTAGGGAGAGGAGTGCTAGTCATGCGATGTACACTACAGGAGCCTTGCTCATGTGGGTTTTAGGAAATACTAATTTTTATAATTAAAATGCTGTTTGGTGCATTGTGTAGTTTCCAGATTGTGTTTCCACAACACATCCTGTTTGAGTGTATACGTCCAGCATTAGCACTTGTAAAAGTGTGTGTGTGCTTGTAAAAGTGTGTGTGTTTGTGTGTTTGTGTGTGTGTGTTTGTGTGTGTGTTTGCATGCTTGTGTTTCAATGTACATATCAGTGGTAAGGAATGTTGCAAGTGAGCTGACACTGATGACACAGGGCTCTTGCCCAGAGTGTTTCTCAGCTCATTTTCAGATGGTAATTTGCCTGATCCAAAGCAAACTCACAGAGTGTAAGGAAGCGATTATATGCATGGCCGACTACCCCTTAACGTGCCCGCGGTCCTTTTCTGAACCAAGAGCGTCCAGCCTTTTCAAAAAAAAAAAAAGGAAAGAAAGAACAGAACAAGGAAAGAAAGACAAGAAAGAAAAAGCAACAAGGAATCATGGATGAAATGAAAATGACAACAAAATGCAAGTGAAATAAATTTGAAAATTTAGAGAAAGACAAATGGAATTAATAAATAAGACTAATCTCCTAACAGTCAGATTTGCATACATATTTTGTTGTTGTTTATTTTTAAGATCTTATAATGGGATCTAAAATTACTTGAGCACTAATCGTTACAGTTTGTCTTTCTTCTCCACTCACTGCAATCTGTGCAACCAATAACTCTTCAAGATGCCAACATTGATTATAAAAATATGGTCAAATGTTGCAATGCAGTAGTAAGTCTTGTTTCATAATTATATAAAATGTCAGTGCAATGTTGTGTTGTGATGTTGATATACACTGCATATTGACTTACTTTGGCATGTTTAAAATGACTCTCTGTAGAGGGTATTTCCACAAAGGCATTTTTAACACATCTTTGTCCAGCTTTGGTTTTTAGTTGTGTGTGGCGAAAGGCTAAGATTCTCCTCAATAAACTTCACTGTAGCTGAACAGATCTGTGTTGTGCATGTTGACACAGAGTTAGCTTTGTTTCATCTGCATTAGCGTCCATCTATCAGGAGGCCTTTGAGACGCGAGCGCTAGTAATTTAATAGCCATTGACCTTGGCCAGCGGGAGGCTGTGGCCGCTGCCCATGCCACCTCATCAATCTCTCCCAGCTTTCCGACGGGTGGCTTTCTTTTCTTCCCCTCCTCTTTGTGCAGTCCGCGCGCCGCGCTCCGATTCCAATAGCCTGACTCCGAGGATAATAAAATCAAAGTGCACACGTGACGAGCAGGTGTCGAATTCAAGGGGTTAGGCCCAAATAATAATAAAAAAGGGGGGAGAATGTGAGTCAATCCAGGACATTCGTGGCATACTTAAATTTGCCATGCCCCACCCCCCCCCCCACCCCACCCCCATTAAGCAAAGTCGACTCAGTTTCCACTGCAGTCTGACATTGTGTGCTTGGCACAGAATGGGCGATGCGTACAAAACAATGCCGAGATTGATGATCATTAGTGGGTTTTTGTAGCAGTGTGTGCCTTTTTGGTCCTCCTTTGTAGACATTGCAAGGGTAAGCATAGACTTAAATAGCTCGGTCTCTTTGAGGTTTGAGAAAAGTGCGGCGCAGTTAGCACGCAGATGTATGCATTCACCGCACGTCTGAGGGACCTGAAAAGGCTTGTGTGTCGACTTGGAGGTCAGGTTTTCATTAGCTCTGTTAACTCGCTGCAGATAACTGAAGCTACTTTAAAGTTGATTGAGAAAAGGATGGGGGGGTGGGGGGGTGGGGGGAGGTTGGCTACTTTTAAAAGGTTTTTCGTGAAGCCATTGATGAGATCGGAAGAG
>JASCIP010000078.1:4652617-4663706 GCA_034783695.1 Sardinella gibbosa | reverse complement strand
CTCTCTCTCTCTCTCTCTCTCTCTCTCTCTCTCTCTCTCTCTCTCTCTCTCTCTCTCTCTCTCTCTGTCTCTTCTGTCTGTCTTTGCCAAGTGCCGTCTCTGGGTCTGTCTGTCTCAGTTCGGGGCTGCCAGGGGCTATACGCCACGCTAGCTTGTTCCTTCGTTTGTTTGTTCGTTCGCACCTCGTGTCATTCGGCTCCCGCGAGGTCACCTGTCGAGCTGCACTGGCTCCTCAGTGAGAGACGGCCCTGTCACGGACCCTTGGGTTTTCAATGCGAACTTCTTTTTTTTTGGTTGTTTGTTTGGAGAGTAAGGGCTCACACAGGCAGTCCTGGCACCTCCTCAACCCCACCCCAGCCAACACTACCAGAGGTCCTTCTCATTTCCTATCAGGAAAACTTACTAATGTCAGTGGAAGCAATTATAGTGTCTGGTGAGGTCTGGTGTAAAGTAAGCATGCCTACCCAGCATTGAGAGCCTCCCTTGAGGTGCTGTACAGCCTCAGGGTTATGGAGGGTGGGGTGGGGTGGGGTAGAGTGCGGGAAGAGAGAGGGGGCAGTCACCCCCACTTTCTCCTCCCCAAGTATAGGAACACGAGCCCTGGTATTGGTGGAGATTAGCAAGAGAATGTGGTGAGCATTGCGTTACACAGGAAACTACAGGCTGGAGTTTCTTTTTGCACTGAATGAGGAAGTGAATACCACACACGCCTCAGATGACTGGTCGGCGGGGCACAATTAGAATTATTGATTTAAAGGCTGCACGCGTGAAGATCATGTTTAATCCAATTTGTCTACGTCCTCATTTGCTATGTACACATTTACAGACGGAGAGCAATAATCATTTTATAGCTTAATATTCTCATTAGTGAGCCCTTCTAACCATCCATCCCTAAATTATTCTCCAAATAAGTTCACATTTTTTTTTCCAGCATAAGTTTCCTTCCTGACAACAGATCATTTGCTCTTCTCAGCTTCTTGGTATGGTGCTTTGATAACAGTTTCACACATGGGCTCATTGTTTGTAAATGTGAAAAATAAGTGACCCATGTGTTATCAAACCATTGGTTATCTGGCACGAGCATGTGTGTGATGGTGAATTAAACAAGCAGTGTTGAAATGATTGTGGCAAAAAAGACTGTTTTACTTCACTGTTTACTTTTAATTAACTCAATTTGAAATCTCACAAAAGAACAGATTTCATGAGAATTTGCTTTATCGCTCTCTTTGATAAAACTCTTTTAAAAGCTCTGCTAAAAATCTTTTTCCTCTGAACAAATGTACAATATATTTGTTATGCCAGATAATATTAGAAATTGGTGTCAGTTTTTTTTCTTTTTTAAACAGATACAGATTATAACATAATTAATATATTGTGTCATATACTCAATAAAAGTGATTTCAGATAAAAATAGAGATCTTCCAAAGGCAAAGGCCTTTGCAAATCTCTGGGAAGACTGTAAATGTATTGTACATGGGGATTGTCTTCACACAGCCCTGACACAGTGCAATGATTAATTAGAAATCAGAGCTCTGTAGTCCCATGGTGCTGTGAAATTCTAGATGTTTTGAAGATGGATGAGAATGCATATACTTAGACTCACAGGGAGGGAGGAAAAAAAAGATGAAGAGGGCATTCACATAGCACTCTTACTAAGGTAACTGTGGTAATTAGGTAAGAAATCATCCATCCAGATCCTGTAGAATTCTGAGCCGGAGGGTGACTTAGGGCTGGTATTAATCATCTTGAAGAGCCTGATTAAGTGGGTTGAGGGATTGTGGGTCGTGGGAAAAAAACAAAACAAAAAAAAAACAACAGTTTCGTGGGAGGCGGTGCGACTACTTGATACACTCCAAACAAGTGCTTTTTAAAAACTAATTGTGTCTCAGTGTGTGAAAAAGGAACAATGCAGTCCCCTTAGCCAGACCTGTTCATAGCAATGATGCTTAAAATGAATCAATTTAAGTCAGAGATTGCGCTGTAAACGAGGGGGTAAAAATATAATCAACTTTGAAGCTACTCTAGTGTAACTGCCAAGTCCATAATTAGATGGATAAATAAATGATTTAATTTGATCATCTGGACCGTTGGAAATTAATAAACCCATTTGTCACATTGTCAGAACCAAGGCCATGTGTGTAAATCGGTGGAATTTCTGTAAGGTGTTGAGAGGCTCCATCTGGACCCCCCTGGCTGATGGTTTGGAACCCTGTGGGAACAGCTGCTCTCCAGCCTCTCTCAAGGGGAACCCTCTTCACAGCTTCGGTCCCGCAAAACGACATCTCTGTGCTGCCTCCCATGCTACAAGAGCAAGATGGAAGGCACTATGCCACTGTGCGTGTGCGTGTGCGTGTGTGTGTGTGTGTGTGTATTTCACGCTCAACTAGGTGAGCAACCAGACTCTACATCAGGATGTGGGACAAATGCATGTTATGTAAATGTGTACGTTTACCAGTGTGTTTTATTTTTATTTCGTGGATTTATTTCGTTATGGTTTTGTGTGAGTGGAATGGTTGTGAAAGCAAAGAAACCATGTGCATGGGAAACATTATTACTGAGGGTCATGCAATAATACAACCCATAGCTCACAGTGCACAGTGTACACTCCACACTATAAGCTTTGGCTTTATTAGGCCTCTGGGAGTTTGTTACTGTATGTTATAAAACATGAATCAATGCATGAAACTTTAACACTGGAAGGATTTCTTCCCAAGGTCCAAATGGCATTCCTTAGATACAACCTAATAATGTTGAATCACACTAGTGAGAATAATGAAATAATTTTAGAAAGTTTTATAAATATGCCTAGTATTATTTTATAAATAAGCCCAGTACTATATTTCTTATGTTTTATATCATAACCTCAGATAAAAGTGTGTTAATCTCAAGTGATTATAGATTAGAATGTTTTACTTGAAGGGTGTGTGCAAATATTCACATTCATGAATCCTCACATGAAGACTCTTTAATATACAGTATTCACTAATGCTTCATAAGGAATGACCAAAACATTCATATACTGACTACATACTTAACTATAGAATAATATATTTCCCAAATAAAAGTCTACACACTGTTGCATTGTGGGAAAATAGTGTAAGAATGGAACAGCTGGATTCATCTTCATGTAGATGCATATACAGTGTGTACAGTACATGGTGTCATGGCCACACTTCTGCTCTTGTTTTCATACACAGCCTTATCACTGCTCCTGCTCCTACCAGGGGGTTATCTTATGCACCACATGTGAGCTGTCACAAACTGCTCTGTGTGAACACCCTGTCTGAGGACAGCATGCCGCTATTCAGACCTATGAGATTTCATAGCTTCTCAATTGGGCACAACACTCCTCACAATGCTCTCACAGGACTTTCAGTTTGGATAATACCTACCTCCCCTGTGTCATCACTCAACAACAATCATTGGGTACTGTACATGTAGGTACACATTCATTGCAATTTCGCACTAAAAAGGGAAGGCCAGACCAAGTGCCAAGGACTGCCAAGGAGGACTTTTATTTTGGAGGCACTTACCTTGTATAGTATTCCATATAGCTGTAGTGTAACATAGCGCTTCCCCATTTGTAAATGTAGGCTATTATGAAGCATTTCTGTACAGTTCTGTTTCCTGAATGTGCAATCAACTGCCATAGGAATAACACCCACCATATGTTGTACCATCTTCACCAGACAAGCTGAGAATAGGCTTCACTTTTGGTGATGTGTTTTTTATCTGTAAGAATAGCAGCACAACTGCTGGAGAGCTTGACAATGGCGCTTCAGGGGGATTAGCTCCCTTGGCCAGACTCGTCTGATAAAAATCTATTTAAAGGCCCGTGCTCTGGATTGATTGGTGGGTCTCCACCATGTCTGGGAGCGGCATGGCTCTCTGGCAAGCCGGCAGAGCGAAATGGCTGCTTGTCCGGGGACTCACAGATCACCTGCCGCTCAGACACCTGCCTGATTGCAGCAGTCTCAGGTTCTTCCCAACAACACATTACTCTTTTCCCCACACCCCCTCCCAACACACACACACACACACACACACACACTACACCACACACACATACGCACACACACATACACACACACACACACACACACACACACGCACACACACACACACACACACACACACACACACCACACCATACACACATACACACACACACACACACACACACACACACGCACTCTCACACACTCACACCCTCCCATGCAACCCACTGTGGAGAATTTAATTTGGGAAACAGAGCGCCTGCCCTGAGTTTCACTTACCCAAATGATGGATGAGCCAGGAGCGCGCGGATGCAAAGAGCTCTGATGTTTTGCACGGTGCGGTGCGGGTGACAGCCCTGCCCCTGAAGTTATTACGCTCATCTCTAACAGCAAGGCTGAAGACTTTCCGATCACTCTTTCATCGCAGTTCGCTCGGACCATTTACCTGGAAGCACCGTTTTACAGTGACATCCTCCGACTTTGAAGAGACTGCAGGAGATTTCCAGTCATTTGATGGTCCTTGAGTGTGGGCAGAGATATCAGATAGATGAAATCAATTAACTCCAATGTGCTTGCTCGTCTAACAGGAAGGAATGTACTGTATGTGGAGGTGACCATAGCTACCGTGACGTTGTTTTGGGAACAGACTGCCATGACTCTGGCCCTTAAGGCAAGCCGTATTTACACTGATCCTGACCCAGTGCAAATCTTTGGCTTTCATATTATCCCAAGATGTGGGGGGAGCTTAGTCATTTCATTATAACTGCATTAGTTTCCTCATATTAGCCCTGCTGCCATCTCTCTGCTGAGGCAATAATGTTACAAAGGCAATAAGCTGCCATGTACGGAGAGAGCAGACGTTTCCATGGCGCCAGCTTTTGTCAGGTCAACCTCATTCACAAACGGAGAGATTATTAGGTCTTATTAAAGGAGGCGAATGAAGGAATAGAGGAATATGTCCCATAACGAGTGGGATGTAACACGAGATTTAGAAAGATAATCACACTGTGGGCTAGGTCACAAAAAGAGCAATATCAAACTGACATGAAATAATCTCTCAAAAGGTTATTGAGATATCCTAATCCTTTGGGAAGAGATTTTATTGTTAGTACCGATATCAAATGTTCGGAATGTGCTGACACAAGTTTTTTTTTTTTTTTTTTTAGAAGTTGAGAGTTTTGCTGGTAGGATTTGCTTTTATGTCTCAGGTGAACTGGTGGCATCTGACCACTGCAGCACGTGCTATTTGTCAATATCCTCTTCCACATCGACTCTGACCCAAAAAGATGTTAACTTTTTATCAGAGCAAAAAGCAGATACTTCTCAAACTAAGTTGGCCAGGTGGGGACACCACAGCCTGGCAATTATGATGATGCAAGCCACATGTCAGGACTTTCAATCATCCCATTCCATTAGAATTTGATGGGCCACATGAAACGGCTGTTAATCAAATTGATAAAGCATTCTGGCAACACCGGTGGCAACCCGACGGGCACCCGACCACTACGGGTTCAGGGGCGGAGAAGGCAGAGAAGGAATAGGTTCTGTTCCTGACGGAGGAGGAGGTTTCATTGCAGGTTTTAACGGTGCGTCTCATCCTGTGTGATGAATATCTGGTGTCCGCCGTGAATCTTGTGCGTGACAGCCACCCTTCTCCGACGGATTCTGAGCTAATTCACACACCGCGGAGCCTGCTTTCGATCCCATCTGTCTTGTGACTGGGGGCCTGGGTGGAACCTGAGTCTAGAGAGCTCAAAACAACTCTGGGCTCTCAAGTCTCGACAGCTGCAGACGGGACAAAGTCAAACATACACTTAGGTTGTGTTTCTTACTGATGCGCTTCATTAAACTTTCATGCTCTACTCGGAGACGCTTCACATTTAGCCATCAATCAGCTTCCTGTAAATAAATAAAAATAAATAAAGTCCATGGAAAATGCTGTAAAGAAGTGCTCTGTTGTTCATCTTAACTGATAAATAAGACATGAACATTACATCACGGGGCGACACATATACCACTCTCTCATTTCCCTTCCTGTCCCTCTACCTCCCACGCATGGCTATGACAGCAAAGCATCATCTGTTAAATGCTCTCAATCTAGATGCGATTGACAGGCACCGAACCAGGCACAGTGATGGCAAGTGCAATTCAAGTTGATTCCTTCCTCAGTCCTGTTATTTGTCTATGTAAGAAATACAGAGTGTAAGAAAAGGTGGGTTGGCAGGTGTTTCTGACTGCCTCGGTATGGTTGAAATTCTTGGTTGTGTTTGCTGCACAGAGAGTACTAATGTGTTGAGAGTGACGTCTGAACAGTGGGGCTTTAAATACAGCACAGAAAAGAACCTTGATCTTCACAGCTACTTCCCACATAACATTAAGTCTTTTCCTCCCTTTTGTTTCATTATGTAGTTCTGTACATCTTTGAAAGGCTAAAATGAATAGTTTTGCACATTCTGTGCATTTATCACAGGGACAACACAGGTGAATAAATAAATAAATACTAAAAAACAACTCTTGACAGTCACCTCTTGGCTGGGCGGCACATGAATTCGTCAAATATTTAATAACCTGCATAACCGGCAAACTCTGAGACTTTAGGATGAATCATGCATTTTTCATCCCCCACTCCACCAAGGAAAATGGTGTTAAGCCCTCAGCCCATATTTGTAAAAGTGGAGAGAAGTGTCAGATATGGCCTTGTAATCTAATAGCTCTTAGGTGTAGGTCTCATACCTTGACACCCTGACAGGGAAAGCCTGGGCTTTGGTCCGGTAGCGGCTTCCACTGAGGTGACAGCTCGATGAATGAGAAATGAATGCACTTAAACAGATTGCGAGGCGGCTGATGAGTTGCAGAGAGGAACTGGGTGATGCTGTGCATTATGTAAATGGAGACTGTATCCCTCTGTGCTGCGATTAAACGCAGGCTTTCGACAAAAAAGAAACCTCCCACTCAAAGAAGATAAAGGAGATGTAATTACTGACAGAAAAGACTGCCATGTATCATATATCTTGCAATGACAAGTCTTTCCAATAGCAGGACTCAGACCAAATAACTATATAGAGATACATATTATCAGATATAGTGGTATATGACAAAGCAGCTATATGAAGCCTAGACCTACTGTAGGCTACTAGAAATACAATCACACTACAGTATGTGATAAAGTTCCTTGTTTGCAGTACATAGGGTATTTCCAATGGTTTTACTGTAACAGAGTTGAGTTGGTCCTGCAGGATTATAACATTTCATTGGTAATGTTTGCTTTCAGTATTAACCAAAACTTATTATCATTAGCAGCACATTACTGAGGAGCACCTCATCCTATTTAGGTTCATGATTTTTTTTCTGCCAAAAGTTTTCATCTTTGAACTGTTCATAGCATTTTGATGTTTTTGCATGATTACTGTAATACAAAATAGCATTTTCGTGGAATGGTCGTCTTACTGCAAGTATATTCATGAGCTGTCCATTGTCCTGAAACTGGAATAGTCGCGGAGGGTGATCGTTTGCCACCAAAAATTCAGCTCATGTTTCTTCTTTCCTAGAAATCAATTCAACAAACACACAAGGTTAGGGGAAAACAACATTTGCGCGCTCTCTCTCTCTCTCTGTCTCTCTCTCTCTCTCTCTTTCTTTCTCACACACTCACACACACACCGAGAGAGAGAGAGAGAGAGAGAGAGAGAGAGATGACGGAGCTCAGGGAGAAACGTGTGTCTTTAAGAGGATCTCGCGCGCTCGGTGGGCGCTCTGCCTCTTGACGCGTCTGTGGAACGGTAGAGGGAAGGAAGGCGCTGGAACTACAGTACTCGCTTGGAGGCTTTTCCTTTTGGACATATCTTCTCACGGCGAGGATATTTACTCCTGTCTGAAATAATAACAACATGGAGTTTCTAAAGTCCTCGTCTTACACTATCAGCATCGTCATGTTCATCTTCTTCAGTTCGTCACGTGCAGCTAGTCATTGTAAGTAACTCTGAGAGTGTTCTAACGATATTCTTATCCAAGATGTTTACGGTGTCTGTTGTAGGTGATTGCTTATCATAATATTCGTTATGGGTGTGAATATGAGGGTGTTAAAACTAGAAAACAAATTATGCATCTATTTGATCATGTTGAAGTTGGGCTGGTCGAGTTTTCTGTAAAGATCACATTTCTTAAGCATAGGGTAAGGTGTCGCACGATTAACACTGCCCGTCACATTTTTTTTGCTGGAGTTTCTTGCTTGATATTGGAAACACAAATACGTTTTCCCCTGTGAAATGTATTTATACAAACGTAAATAACTAGACATTTAAAGATGTGACATATTGGTTTTAACTTTCTGCATTGTACCGCACTGTGGCTCATTTCAAGTAGGCTACACAGTTAAGGAACATTAGTCAGGAAAACTGTTTGTTGCATGAATGAGTAACCTACCACACTAGAGGTCAGAATTGCCTCGTCCAGGTTCTCTGCAGCTGAAAGGATTGTTTTGGATTGCGCTGTACGTTGCCTACTCTTCGGCACCAACGTGTGTGATAGCACATAGTTTTACAGACTTTGATAAATACAGATGGATGTGTAGTAGTATAAAGCATCGTTCCTCAGGTTAGCGGTATGGAAAATGTTCTACTTGCATGCGTACTGTAGTGACTCAGAGAGTAACAAAATGCTGGAAAAAGCATCGCCAACATATTGATTTCGGGGTTCAAGATCTTCCTGACACTCACAATGCATTTAAGAGTTAAATGCATGAGGAGAGTAATATTTGGAAAAGGTTGCATACTGTACAGTATGTGATAGTACGGAGACAGTATTGACTTTCATATCACTGTAAGTGCCTGCAGTCTTACATAGAGGAAGAATACAGTCTTATTGTGAGCTTGCTGATGACTTCTGCATATCCTCCTGTAATGCTACCCCAGGTGCACTCTCCCTTCAGCCTGCCTGCTTGAATTATTGCTTACCTTATTGCAAGTTGGTTTAGTAATGTTCAACACTATACATATTGTATTCTATTCTCTTTTTTCCTTTCCCTGTTACATGCCTTCAAATACAGAGAGAGAAAAAGACCAACATTCTGGCATTCTTTCAAGAGATAATTTACTGTACATCCAAATTTATAATGTAAAAGAATCCAAGGGTACTTTAGTTTGTATCAGAGCAGTTGTTTCCGTGTAAAGGGTGTGGTATGATGTGCTTGCATTACTAAAAAATATGAGCATTTTGATGTATTTTTTAAAGACATTTCTGTTCAGTAAATATTTTAAGTTTATCTAAAAGAGTTATTGAAATCGCACTTGATAAGCGGCAGGGGTGACAGTTCCCTCATTTGAACTCAGAGTTAGTCATTGCTGAAGCTTTGCATATTGCATATTAACATGGATGCACAATTAGCGCTGTCATATCTATGTGTTCAGCTACACATACGGCTGTATGTGCCTCATACTAAATTTGTACTACTGTCATTAATGCTTGAGATCTTGAGATCTTGTGCGTATAATAAGCTTTAATGATATGTGATATTACAATCGGACCAGTTAATGTTACACAGCCTTACACAAAACAAATCACTCTGCCTTGTAACTCTGCAGTGCTGATACAGGTTATGACAAATGCCACATCAGTCATTCGCTGTCCTTTTGTGGGTATCAAGTAAACAACAGTTCATGTAACCCTGCGATGGAGCCCATAGATGCTAGGAGAGGACAAGGAAATGGATGCTTTCATATCTACCACAAAGAGACAGAATAAAGCCACAGATCCATCATGGGATGTGTGTGTCTGTCTGTGTGTGTGTGTGTGTGTGTGTGTGCGTGTGTGTGCGTGTATGTGTTTGTGTCTATCTGTGTGTGTGAGTAAGTGTGCGCGGGCGCACCAGCATACATGTTTTAGATCCGTGTCAGGTGAACAAGATAATGGGCCAGCACATTCCCACAGGAAGGAGGCTGTTCTCAGTGCAGTGGGAGATAACAGGGGGGGAGTCCTTCACCACCACATCACTTTAAGCCTCAGCAGCATCTCTGGTTCTGCAGCCTGTGGAAATCATGACATCCTGTCTCAGGCTGTCTCCCCAGACCTCTTCAGGTTGCATTCATTGCCCTTTAGTGGGGTTTTTCAAAAGTATTCTCTGCTGCTCTTCCATTGCAACCCATGCAAGGCCTGTACTATCTAAAAATGTAATGCTATAAGATTATTTTTCACAGTTAAAGGAGAAGTTCGGTGTGAATCAATCCAATAGCCCTGTTGTTAGAGGTCACTGAACGCTGTCTGTAGCAAAAAGAACGAAAAAAATTGATGCAACATTGCCGGAGTTAAAAAACCGATAACTATTGTCAACTGAATGGGGCATCCTGAAATGAAGCTGAAAGTAAGACACTATGCCCCATTTACTTATGTTAGTTGCCCGGTTCATTGGATTAATTCACACTGAACTTCTCCTTTAAAAGGGAGGTCATTGGGGGAGTCACCACTATGTGTAAATCAGGGTGGAAAAGGAGATTGCAGGATCCTAGTGTTTTTTTTTTTTTTTTTATCAGCCTGACCCTACCTCAGTGAACTCCCCGGCACGATATGATGTGGGCCACTGCTCAGCCATGACAGCTACGTGTACAGGCGTGCCATCGCGCACAAGCCACAGCCGCGGCTCCTCTTGTCAGGGAAGTGCTCTATTTATGAGTCCGTGCTCTTAGAATGGTGCCGGAGTGTATGACAAGTGGACCCACGTAAGCTGGGGGGGCCATAAATATGCATCGACCTCCACGCGCCGCGGCTTGGCTTGATTGCATGTCACAGTGGCCCGGTCTAGTACAAGCTTCTTACATTCGCATTCCAAAACACCCTTCTTCCCTCCCTCCCTCCCTGCCTCCCTCCCTGCCTGGTCTCGGTGGGGAAGGGTGGACTTTTGACCAGAGCATTAGCGTGATAAAGTCATTTACCTCAACTTCCTTATGAGGTCAAACACGCAATGCTCTTAAAAGAGGGAGGCTTCCCTGCTGAGAGTGAAAGTATGATTTTGAAGGTTTGCCTCAGGCAGTCAGCAGCAGGGGAGTTTCATTATAGACCACCACCCCCTCTCACACACACTCACACACACACACACACAC
>JASCIP010000078.1:4325704-4336736 GCA_034783695.1 Sardinella gibbosa | reverse complement strand
ATCTGGGGGGTTACATGAAAAAAAGAGAAAAGAGAAGAGAGAAAAGAGAGGAGAGGAGAGGAGAGGATGAATGAAGGAGCCCTTAAGCCGTCTCATATGACTCTCACAAGACCCCCACCGTCCCACAGGCCTGTCTCATCTCTGGCAGTCATGCGTGAGGCCCTGCGTGGTCGTCTGGCTCAACCCAACCAGAGCATTCCCCGGCAGGGAGGCACGCCGGCCCCGCAGTCCTCCGAAGCCCTTACTGTAAGCCGGACAACCCGCATGGTGGCGAGGCTTCCGATTAACTCTTACAGGTCAGCAGGGAGACATCGCTCCCTTTCTCGCACTCACATTCCAAAACTCTACGCCCTTTTTTTTTCTTTTTTAGTGTTGTTGTTGCACCCCCCCCCCCTCAATTAGAATTCTTTCTTACAAGCCATTACAAAATGAGATGTAACCCAAGGGATATAACAGTATTGATCGAGCTGGTGACACTTGAGATGCCTGACCCTGGACATCACACAGGAAATGCACCATGATGTCTTCCGTCTTTCATGTTAGACATACAGTGCTCACTATCTTTTTCCCACTAAAGCAGACAACTGGCTTTGTATGTGCCCAAAACCAGTCTTGCCACTCGTATTTCACATGAAACAGGTCGTAGAAAGAAGAAGCCAAGCATCACACCAATATTACAGTCAAGCAAGCACAGCTTCAGTAGGCCATGCCTTCCAAATACCATGTCATCATTTATCAAAAAAATCCCATTTTTCAGCCGTGCACATTAGCTTACATGATGGTGTGACACCGTCAAGGACCATGGCGCCATTTTCACTGTCAGAAGTGCCAATCCAACTAACAGTCCATTAAGACAGTGCATGGTGCAGCCACTCGATTGATGCATGAAGGAGGGGGGGAAAAAAAAAAAAGAAGAAGAAAAAATAGATCTCTTTCCTTGTCTAAATGCGATTTCCTAAATATGTCAGCAGAGGACCCGAGGCAGAAAGAGACGAGCAGATGCCTGCTGACACATGGGGCCCCCGACGCGGCAGATGGCAGGAGGGGACAGCAAGCATTTGGTGCAGACTTGGGCAAACGGAGAAAAAACACGCCACGGTAAAACTCAGCTGAAGGTGCAGCCAGTGGAACTGACTGTTCCGATGACCAGCGCAAGCCAAACACGACGTGCCGGCCCCGGCCGACTCCCGACAGTGGACACGCTGGGCCAAATCTCGCAGAAATTTCTGTGCGCGCACAACCTGGGTCTGTCGACATTCAAAACAGCAGGCAGTGCCGAGCCAAGCCAACAACCATTTCTTCTGCAACAGCCGTGAATGCAGACGCACCCACAGAGTGTAAGAAAATGAAAAGAAGTCCGCTGGAACAGTGCACCACAGGGATCTATTTCATAGTTCTTAGCATCGGTTCAGTACTGTGCTAATCAACATCCTTGGCTTATTAAGACAGTAAATGGGATAAAACATTAATGATCGACAAATGGAACAAGGGGCAAGGGGGGCTTCAGTCTAAAAATTCTGACTAAAAAGTGCTGACAAATCACAAAAAAATAAAGGTCTACAACCTCATCTATTACCCCAGAAGCTCTTTTCACTGCAATATTGAAAGCACACTAGACAAAAAATAACATCCAACAACACTACTCCAGCTTAGGACACTTAAGTAAAACAGTACGCATACTCAGACTGACAAGATAGTACAAAGCCATCAGTATCAAATCACATTAAAACTAATCACACTCACTTTGATTAGGTTATGCTCAGAGAGGACCCACAATGCACCTCACCAACAATACTGAAGATCCAGTCTTCCAATAAATTGTTGGCATCAACAAAAGCTGGATTGCCTTGATATGTTCCGTCAACAACACCTTCTGGCAAGCCAATGCATATGATCATGAGATCTGTTGCTTCGCTTTGCAGGTGTGACGCGCCGTAGGCTAATCATGGGAAAGCATCCAAGGTGGCTTGTCAGTTATCTCCGCTGGTAAACAGTGGCTTATCTGCCAAGACAGAAACAGCCTGAGCCAGCCAACACCCCTACACTCCCCCAACTACTGTACACAGGCCTTAAAGTTCTGCTGACTTCCCTCTACTTTCTGACCAAAACCAGACCCACTCTAGTCCACTCCGGCGTTCCTCTGGAAAAGCATGGCACTAGTCTTCATGTTTTGAGCCCCTCAGGTCAGGTGACTTACTACCATTTAGTGGGTGGGGGGTATGTGTGTGTGTGCGTGTTAATGGGTGGGTGTAGAGGATTTCACTAACACTTACAGCAGGGGAAAAAGTCCAGCAGATTTTGTGTGTGAGTGAGCATCTGGGCAGGTCAACAATTGGGTCAAGCCTGACATCTTTCCTGTGTTTAGGTGGTGACTCCACATAGACATGGAGAGACAGGAAGAGCTAAGAGCAAGTAGATTTCAGGCTGTGACAAATAAACTGTGACTGCTAGCTGCCTTTTCTTTTAAAGCAGAAATGATGAGGGATAAACTCATCAACCACATGGTCTCTTTTTTGGCTCCCAGAGCCCAGGAATGCACAGAGGCAGTAGAGGGGTAGGGAGTATGAAAGCAGGAGGAGAGCGCTAATCGGGGAGATTTTCAACGCCTGTCAGACCCATTTGCACTTTACGTCTCCAAAAAGCATGGTGAGGGGTCAGAGACACTGCTCATTCACCCGCATGCATGCACATGCGCACATTCTCGCACGGGTGCCGCGCACCCACAGAGGAGCAAACTCAAAAACAGTTGAACTCCTTTCTTTAGAGAAAAGCAGGCATCCCAACAGATGAAATCCTTTGCGAGAGGTGTTAAGAGACTATATGTGATAGCAGCTTGGGCTTAACTGTATTCAAGTGACATGCCAGGAACTGCACTTTTTCAAAGGTTAGGTTGATTCTCTATGAATCAAGCTTTCTCTGAGTACTTGTAGGCCTACTTGAACACATGTGACTATCGGCCATGTCCAGAAATTGAATAACTGACTATCATTCCCCACTCCTCTTCGGCTTTGCCATTAAATTAACAATAAGTGATGTTAGATGGAATCATGTTTTGTCAAGTTTACTTTGTTAAGTTTTGTTAAATTTCTCAACATAACCTTTTGACTAAAGTAGAGCTCACCTAGCATACTTCATCTTTGAACTGAGCATCTAGCACAACTGGTAGCCTAACTCACCCACCCTTCAGAGTGGAACACCACAGTGTTTTGTTGCCGTTTTGGCAACCAAATTGGAGAGCAAGTCAATGAGGATGAAATATTCACTAACTGTGATACATATTAATTGCTTAGAATCTCATACCTGAAGAAGTAGGTGAGTGTTTGATTATTTCACCCATTCATAAAGAGAATTTAACAATTAAATGAATTTGATGAATTATTATACAAATTTGCATTCATTTTGACTATGCTTTGAAATGTAGTGGAGTGAAACATTTTTTATTCTTATGAAATGTTCTTTCTTTGAGTTCTACTACATAAATTGAACACTCAATATTTAGGAGAATCTCTCTCAATGTGATACCTTTATTGGACCATGTGATGAGTCATAAGAATCATTTTGTTATCTAATAAAAACATTGGGCCATTTCTGGCACAGTCCAAGCCACATGTCAGACTCAAATTGCCACCCAAGGCTTTCTTCGCTTATAATACAGGGGACACACGTTAACATCTCCAAATAAGCAACCAAGTAAAGAAAATATTCTGTGGGTGGGTTTTGCCTTACAAACAGCTAATTTGATAATCAATCTAAAAAGGGATACGGAATTTCTGTAACAAAACAATGTTCTGACAATTTCACAATCCGTACAGACGGAACAATAAAAACAAATACATCAGTCCGTAACTCGGTTATTTAATTAGACATAGCCAGAAAATGATTTTAATGTCCCTGAACGATTGATGACGACATCGCTTCACAGACCACTGAACATGACGCAGTGTTGGCGCGAAACCCCCTTAACACTGAATAGAAATAATCTCAAATGTATTCAGAACATTCCCTGCAAACTGCTGACAATGTTTCCTAAATATTACAGTCGTTTAGGGGTTACATGTCATCAAGTCAACTGTAGGATACTGCAACAACTACTAACGCTACTCTGGGGTTAGCGAATTGTTGCGTTATCATATTACAGCTAAATAGCCGATGTCTCCCATCAACATTTAGTAAGAAACATTTAGCCTGCATTCCAGACAAAGTCTGTGTAATAATAAATTTGATAGGATGCGTGGAAATACATGGCTACATCACGATGACTGAATATATTTTTCTTGCAGCTAGTTGAGAGGGCATAGCTTTCTTGAGACCTGTGCTACTGCCATGCGACCTAGAGCTCACGATTCACAGCACTGGCAGCTGTCCTCTCCCACGAATAGGGTTTAGCAAGGGCTAGCATATGACACAAAGTAGCCCATGTGAAACACAATAACTGCATTCAGAACAACAAGAGTTGGCATTACTAGTCTCATAACAGAAGAGCCAATTTACAGTAACAACAGCTCGCCACACGTGGTGTGCATAACAGATTAAGGTGGCGGGTGAATGAAGTATTTCGTATGCAGCAAAGGTGACTATACGCCCACTGGCCGAACGACCTGACGGATTATACATTGTAATGAACAGACAACGTTAGTAAGGATACTATCTAAATACCAAACGAAATCCACTTCTGATGAAGACAAAACTCAAATCTCTGCCCAATAGCTCGCTAACAAGTGACCAGCTATATGGCGTCTCCGTACAAAAGCTGCCCCTCTCGCTAGCTAACGTTACACTAGCAGCGCAGGCAAACGCGTGTTACCACAAAGATAATCAAAAGCCAGAACCATATCAGCACCACATATGAGCACGACGGTTTCACAGATACTTATCAGTAGCTAACAAAAATAGAAAACGGGTCTCATAGCTCTCTCCGGGGACTATCTACAACGCTGTTGGCTAAAATAGTTAATCCTATGGCGTTAGCAAGCTCGCTAAAGTTAGCTTCCCGTTTCATATTCCAAACCCTAGACACTTCACAGGAAATAGACTGATTAGCTAAGAGAAGCTAAGACACAACGCCGTAAAGCACAAAACTATACTTTTATTATTTCTTCCTGACTTCTGATTACAGACTGTACTAGCGACACGTTGTTAACACTGCTCGGGTCCATGTTGTGGGAGTGTATGAAAACAAATCGGGTTTTTTATATAGTTACCTCACTCGAGTGCCGTGTGCATCTCCTCTCCGCTCGGTACCAAAAAAAATCCACTCCGTAAGACAACCACGCACAAAAGGCCATCGGGTATGCGGAAGTATGGTATTCACTTATTGATGGTACGTCGATTGCGTAGGCTTGTCTGAATGTTCTGATGCAAGTATAAACAGCACTAGGGGGCGATTATTAATCGTGCAAGATAGGCCTAACTTGTGTTTTATTTATACCTAATTAGGTCACCCAAAGTTTGTAAACTAGAGCCTTCTCTCCTTTACTCAGATTTAAGTCATAATACAGTTTGTGAGACAAACCTTGGTCAGGATGTCGGTCAAACACAGTGCATCATTCAGTGGGCTGCCCTTTCCACTGCTATGAGGAACCAGTGTGGTTAGGCATGTCATCTTATGATGCATGCAGAATTTATTATCTTTCCTTGTGAGAGTTTCGAATGATGTTGGCCTTGTTTACAACTGAAGTATTATCCGAACAGAACTTGATCCATCAAGCACCTCTCTACCAAACAATGAACTCATAGTATTATCAACGATTCTTAAATATTGCTCCTTCTAAACTCTGGTATTATATTGTTGCATTATTCTATTACTGGACATGGAATTTTTGGAAAGTCTTGTTCCAGACACTTAAAATCACACCTGGGCGATATGCTGCCTGGGGGCTGTATGCGGCCCTTTGGCTGGCTCTGTCCGGCCCCTTGATGAAATGTTTTTATTTTGAAATTGTTTTTTATTTCACGACAATCAACAGCGTGAATGACTACATTGCCACAAGCAGGTGCTTGCAAAAAGTCAGCTCATGCTAAAAAGAAGGGTCAATGCAAAATGCAGGGTTTTCAATAAAACATAGACTGCTAAATATGTATTTACTGAAGTCAGAGGTAAAGTCACTTGTTTAGTTTGCAGAGAGCAGGTCATTGTGTTTAAGGATTACAATTTGAGTCTGCATTACCAGACAAAACACTTGGAAAAATACAAAAACCTGACTGACGCAGAATTGAGTTCAGACTTTTGGCCCGGCCCTCCACAATATTTTTTGTTTCTTATATGGCCCCATAGAAAAAATAATTGCACACCCCTAGTTAAAATAATGAGATTTTAGATTTTTGTGGACAAAGTCAGGGGAGTTTTAGTAAGTAGCAAGTAGCAAGTAGTCGCCCCCCAATGTGACATTTGTTTTCATGCTTCCACCATTGGTTTTAATAAGGCATTTGCTTCTCACATGTCTTGCATGAATTGTTGTGGTTAGCCTTCTGATGTTAAAAAAAGTTTTGCACTGAAAACACATGAACCTGAAAATAAGAAAATAGATTGGTTTAAACCATCTTGTTTTCTCATCTCTAAATCCAGGCACCTACAATTACAAATATCATGGCAATTCTGCTTTTTATTTAGGGAAACCCCAGAAATCTCAATGCACTCTAACGGTAGCAAATGATTTTTCTGCGCAGGTGCATCTAGAAACAAACCATATGGGCCCAGTGTTATCCCAAGTTTGGTTGGACCAATCGCATTGTTATATCTTTGCAGAGAGTCATTGGATGTATAGTGGCAGCTTGTCAGGCTGTTGCATGCAGTGTTGCATGCAGAGGCAGCTTGAAACACCCCTGCAGATTCTCCCCCTTGGTTTGAGCCTCGTGTACCAGATGTAGCCAAACTGTACATTTTCATTTATAGCCATATAACAAAACCATTGGGTTGCAATAATCATTGTTTGGGTTATTCAAATTAAGGAAGATCCCAAAACTATTAACCCAACAACTGGGTTACAGAAAATAACCCAATAAGGGTTGAATGTACACAATAGAGGGTTAAACAGCCACATGTTTGGGTTAATTAAAGGAGAAGTTCGGTGTGAATCAATCCAGCCAAGGTCAAGGTCACTGGATGCTGTTCATTGGAAAAAGAACGAAAAAAATGATACAACATAGGCTGAATAATGAACCGGCAAACTAACATTAAGTAAATGGGGCATAGTGTCTTACTTTCAGTTTCATTTTGTTATGCCCCATTCATTTAACAATAGTTATTGGTTTATAACTTGGCCTGTGTTGCATCAATGTTTTCATTCTTTTTGCTACAGACTTCATTCAGTGACCTCCAACAACAGGGGTATGGATTGATTCACACCAAACTTCTCCTTTAAATAACTCAGTATTTTTTAGAGTCAGGTTAGGAAAGTCATGGAAAATTTGGAATGGAATTTCAGTTTGACTTACAGTGGAGTTACTGTATGTAGAGTGAAGAACATAGTTCTCCACAATGGATAAAGTACAACTCTAACTGAACTATTCATACCTGTGAAAGAAGCCCTCATGCTCATCTTGCATTATGCACCCAAAAGCTGTGGGGGGAGCTCTAGAAAGAACATAACAGTTCCTTCTTTTAGTCTCTATGTTGTAACTCATTTGGATCTTAGGGGCCGGATCTGGCCCACGGGCCGCCGTTTGTGGGTGACTGCCTTAGTTGTTTCACAGGTGTGAATAGTTCAGTTATATAGAGTTGTAGCAGCCACAGTATGTTTCATCCATTGGTGGATACTTATTTAAGTAGGTCTATATGACATATTTCAGTGTGTTTCATAAGACATAATCACACCTTGTAATTTACTTTATAAGTGAATATGTGTGAATGATTTCTCTGTCTTCCAGTGCAAAGGCTCTTAGCGCACTTGAAGAATTACACACCTCATCGGTAGGCCATGCCAAATGGTTTGCAAGGCTTTAAACTGCTTAAGTTGAATTCGATGGCAGCACAAAACGGCAGTGAAAACACAACATCTATTTTCAGTGTCCCTTTATTCCATGATGCACAATATGAACTACAGTGTCTTTGGTAAGAAAACTGTTTACTACACACAAATAGATTTCTTTTCTTAGTGTCTTTGTGTGTTAGGTTTTTGTATGTTCTCCTCCTCATATATTTTGTGCAAAGCAGATGCCAGGAAAGTTGCTCTCTCCCCATGTCCTTCTTTTTTTCATGGAGATTAATGGAGAATTTTGGCAGCTCCACAGCCTCATAACGCTCCTCTGGTGGAGCCTAGGTGTCTAAGCTAGCAGCAGTCATAAAGCATGGGCAGCTGTGCTATTCTGGGTTTGTGTGTCATTTAACCAGGAGCCAGGGGATGAGAGAAGCCAAGTGACGACTTGAGCTTTTGGGTTGTATGGGTGTGGCTCAACCCTGACAACATTTAGCCTACAGCAGGACTCCACTTCTAATTTACCTTTATGTTGTCTGTATGGACATGCACTTGATCCAATTTACATGACTATATAAATTAATGAAAAAGAACATGATGATTCTGTAATCTATATTGTGTGACATGAACTGTGTCATTGGGGTTCACAGGTCAGTGAAAGGGTACTTTAAATTGTAGCATCAGCATCAATGGGGTAAAAATGAAAAGGATAGATATTGATAGAAAAGAGCAAAACACAGGAGAAGTATGCAAGGTTGACAGTTTGTAGCAAAGTGATTTATTACCCATGTCAACCAGATCACTGCTGTGAAGATAAAAATAGAATTAGCATGGATACGTGAGGGCCACCCACCATATTGACTGTATTGATTTCAAAAATCCATTACTTACGGATTTTAAGACTTATGGCTTAGTTCGCTGTGTTTAAGATTATGCATTACACCTCGCGTGCAAGAAAGGGTAGTAATCCTGAATGACTGTTTTTTTACAGGGTGATTTGTGACAACACTGTGTGTGTGGGGCGGGGGCATGTATGTTCAAGGGCCTTGTCACAAGCATTTCACATAGAGAGACTTTTGCCGACATGTGATTAGCTGAATTTGGTTGTGAAAGTGACAGTGTCCTTCTCTGTCCTTCTCTGTCCTCTCACTTCTGCCGTGAAACTTTCTGCTCGAAACACTGAACCTTCAAAATATGCCTCCATCAGCAAACACTTTGTTTGGACTCTATTACCTTGGTCAGCATCTATTAAAGTTCCCCTGTCACAGTTTCAGCCAAAAGCTTCCCTATATCGGCTTTTTGTTGCCTCTTTGAAAAGTTTGATTTAGTACATGAAACTTTCATAAACAGTAAATAGGTGTTCACAAAGATGCACAAGTTAGCAGCACATTTTTAGGGTTCTGACAAAGCTCTCAAGCTGTTGCTCAGGCCAAAGACTGCTGGCTTTATGGCACCATCTTCACTTGGAGCAAAGCCAGATAGGTGGTATAGGAGAGGGAGAGAGAAAGAAGCGTTTAAAATATCAGATCATTAGACACCCGTAAACTAGCTAATGAGGGGCAATGGATTTTTCATTCTTTTTAATTGTATTGAGGATCTCGAAAACAGGACACAGTGACTTGTATTCTCTGAGGTTTGTGTTTTCAGTCAAAATCCAATCTCCCAGATCAATATTTGCAGGAAGAGTGAGACAAACTGATTCCTCTGAAATGGGTCTCTCTCCAGTGGTGTTGACAAGAGTTTTGTACGCCTTATACATTATGTCCTCAGATATTGGCATCTCCGTCTCTGTACTTAACTTATTCCTTTTGGAGCCCTGATTGTTACTATACCCCAGTGTGTTGAACCCACCCATTGTGATTTATTTTTAAAATGTGAACAGAACAAAATCAATTGTTTAAAACAAATGGGACGCATACCCCAAATGGGGTGTGACAAACTGACAATAAAAAAAGAACAGGCACATTTATTGTCCTATTGATGGAGGTAAATGGCCAGCCTTTTTTCCCTTTATTATCATGCAGAGAATAGATTAGTGATTCATTGTTTTCCGTGTTCTGACAGTTTTATGATGTTCAAGTCAGGGGTTCTCAAACTTTATTGTACCAGGCAGGAACCCTTCAAGGTGCAGAACATTTTCCAAGGACCCCTCATAATTGCTACACAAATGTAACCGTATTGGTTTATATCCATTTGTTCTATTATGTACAGTACTAGATGCTATTTTGAAGCAAACTTTTTCGCTGACCCCCGGGCAATGCCCTGATGAGCCCTGGGTTCCCTGGACCCAAGTTTGAGAACCAATGCTTTTGAGGGCCATGTCAGTAATCAGTCATATCAGCATGCTGTGGCAAAATGACAATGCACTTTTCTGTGTTAACTTGGAAGCCTAACTAAACCTTTGATACAGTAAGTTCACATATTCTATGGGCTTGATTCTGAGAACAAGAGGAAGGGGAAGATGTGTACTTTAATGCTGATTATAAAGTTGATAATTATGTCTTTACAGCCCCCTTGGAGGAAATGGTGACATTCCAGCTTTTGAAAATGTGGATGAGGACATCAAAGCCAGGTCTGCAAAGTTGTCTTGATTGCAGTCCCCGAATTCTAATGTAGAGCAGTAAGCAAGTCCATCTGAGGACAATTGAATTCCCTGCTAATTTAAGTTATCTGAACAACATGAATTACACATATTTTTATGACATTGCCTCAAAACATCTATTTCTTCACATTTTGATCACATTTTGATGTTATTTCTTGTAGAGAAAAAAATGCCACCACCTTTAAAACTGTAGAGACATTTTTATTACCATAGACCTTGGATCAGATTTGGGAGATTACTTGATTCAAAATGAAATGAAGATGCATGACAGCATCCTGATCGCATGCGATGACCTCAGTGAATGTCCTTTCCCCATTGGGAGTCATTGGCAGCAGACTGCAGAGAGCACACATCAAACAGTGTGGCATTACTGCAAAGCAGGTAGTGATGTCTGCCATTCTTTGAGAGGAAAACAGAATGAGACCTCTGTGATCAATGACGCAGTGACAGAGAGAATCATGCATATCAGCAGTACAGAAACTCCACTGTGCTGGGTGAGAAGGCTACAGAGATGAGA
>JASCIP010000078.1:3565723-3578280 GCA_034783695.1 Sardinella gibbosa | reverse complement strand
TAGTACTACAGGGAGGTAAAATAGTATTTCTGATCAACATAATCAAGAATTTGAAATAAGTACAAGACATTTTTAGAGTATAACCAAACCTCTTTATGCAGCCATTATTAACCTAGAAGACACCACAGAAAAATAGACACAAATCCATCTGCGATGGTAGTGCCCCCTATTGTACTCTAGTCCATGTTACATAGCATACTTCCTTGAGACATGTGCTCAGTCAGGCTCACCACTCAATGTCCAAAATAGTGCAAAGAAGACGAGAGAGCATTCAAGAAAGGGAAGACATCTGCGTCTGCTGCTCAGACAAAAGACTGCCAGAAAATGGTGACCAAGCGACTTTATTTGTTCAGGCAAGCATTAGGTAAACTTCTATTTACAATATGATTATGTACCATGCGGGCTACAGTTTTACCATTTCTAACATAATCAACCAATTAACAATTAGATGTCACTATTCAACATATTTAATATAATCCATAAACTGGCCATGATAAATGCCCTTAGTGTGTAGGCCTATGTGAGAGGGTGAAACCATTACAACATGTAAAACATGTTTCCTTAATATCTAAGCACTCTAGGTAGTCTATCTTTATAAGTAGTCGAACATGTGTATGCTGTACTATTTCAGAATGCATTCTAATTTTATAAGAGTTAAGACAGGTGTCTTCTAACCATACAAAGCCACTAAAGAATTTTCTAAACTGGTCCATTTTATTTTCATATAAATAAAATATAAATTCAATGTGCAGCAAACATCCTCAAATAAACATAATCACAACATGGAGGATTATTCCTTGCATTTTTCCTTGTAGAAAAGTACATGTTGGAAAAAAACTCTAAATTTATCTTATCACCTGTCATGATTTTATTAACATTTTAATGTGAGTACAATAGTCAAGAGTTTAGGCAAGACAAGTAAATGGTACGAGCTAAAGAAAAGAAAAATAACACTTTGACAGACATAAGTATTATTTTCCTATTGTGACTGGGAGAAAACTACTTCTTTGACAGAAATGCTATTAAATACTGAAGTTTAAAGAATTGAATACAAACATAATGAATAATGTTGACTGTCCACAGGTAAGACACTTTTGTGACAAGACAGACATCAACTGGTCATAGTGCTTGATCACAGTTCACCCTTTAACTTACAGAGATAGACATTATGCTGATTCAGCCAATGGAAACACATTCAACTAAGCACATAAAGGCTAAGGCCACGTGGCCTACAGTTTAAGATGGAGGCCTGTTTTAAGGGCGGTACAAATGCAGGAGTATGATGTCTACAACATTAATAGCCTCGTTCGTCACATATATTTCCTATTTACCTGAGGCAAACTCTGATATTCCCAAAAGAATTCTGAATAGGTAAAAATCACCCTAGAAACTGCTTTATAAAACAAAGTTTCCATATAAGCGTGCTCATTTGGAGCCGTGCGCAATGCATCATCCAGAAACGATTACGCACGCTTCTCTATCAGTATCCTCGGCCTAAATTCAGTCAGTTGTTTACTTCATATTAATGACAATAAAGCACTGATTTACCGGGATATTCATATTCTGTCTTACAGGGTAATGTTCCAACCTGCGAGCCCATAAAGCCTAATTGACTGCTGTGGGCCAGATTTGCGCAAAAGCACCATTTCTTACGCATCTGTCAAATGTCGCTGCCCTGACAGCAATATACCCTGCAAGCTCATTTCTACATAATTGACTCACGAAATAGTAAGGTATAACTTCAATGAAACGATAACATTTGTAACCAATTAAATATATATATATAACAAGAGGGCACGCAATTTATTGCTTAATAATTCTGTGTTGTCGCTGCACACACAGCGAGCTGAATGGGGGGAAAGGCTTTTGGGGCGTAGGCTATTCTCAACCATGGCCGCCTCTTCCACATCAAGGCTGTGGCCATCTTAACTCAATCTCCATGAACTAGGCAAGAGTGAAATACATGCGAGGGTATTCATATAGGCTACGGCAGTGCACCTTAAACGTAGACAATTGCGCCAGCAGTTCTGGGAATGCAGATATTTTGATGACTAGGTCAAATATTTGCGACAAATATACCCTTGTTTTAACAACAGTAACTCTATCCCGATAGGCCAGGCCTGGACAAAAACACCAAGGCGAAGAGTTTCGATTTTTGCTGCAAATAACAATATCGTTATCTTGTACTCAAAGTTTGCCCTGCATTCTGGTAGACGTTAAATAACCAACTCAAGTACCCCATTATATCACCGAAGCCATGCATGTGCATGGAGGAAGTACATACAGAGGGAATCACGTGACCACCGAGGCCTAACCATTTGCCATGAGGTCATGCACTAACAGCCCATTCCACATGGACAAATACAGCCGTCGAACATGAATCTGACATATTAGCCTAAAGAAGTGTCCAGACGTTCATTCACCACCAAGGCACAAATATATTATCTTATCATTTAACGCAACATAACCTTCCTTCATCCTTTCTCAAGCATTTAAAAGAGAAGTGTCGTGATTCAAAATGCAGCTGACAAACATTATGCATATATCGATACAAACGCACACAAGGATACAGGCAATATCGACATGCAAACAATCAATGAATTTTTCAAATTAACTTCGTAGCCTTTTGGTCTTACACTGATCTATTTGCGTAAAAATAGACGCCTGCCATATATCTAACCTAACGTAGGTAATAAAGGTGTCTGGATTGTGTACGATATTCTACTACCTATATTCGGCTCATATTTAAGTCACAATTAAGAAGAGATTTAATGGCGAAAAAGGTAAACTGCAACGTAAAAGGCATCGCCATGTTTGGAGAGGGCTGTAGCCTACTGATCGAGATAGCCCAATTCTGGAGGACTGTCAACGGCAGCTATGAGGTGTAACAGCTAGATAGTTTGCATCGTGCACTATACAAAACATACTGTATGTGTCCTAAATGCAAACTGTTTCATCATGTCAAACTGGAAGTGTCATTAACAAAGGCAATCAGACGGCGACAAGTTCCACACAGGCCTACTGATAGACTAGCAAAAGGCCACAGCGAAATACAAGCAAAAAGACTACAATCGTGAAGAAAAGCATGAATTAAGCAATAACATTACCTTAGTTTTTTGGGAACAGAGTAGTCTACCTCAATCACCTTCCCATGTAATTCAACTTTTCCTGAGGGGGGAATGGAACAGATAGTATCATTAATCATACGCAACCTTGTATCATTTCTCACAGGGCGTCTGACATGAATTCACAATATGTTTACATTGAAGCTACTAAATCTCCAACACTGCATTGAAATGGACTACTGTGGTATACCACATATATGAGGCAAATGTTAATTTGACTAAATTATTGTTGGACCAAATGACGATAACAGCCTTCAGTGTAACCATCCCATACTTTGAAGCAGGCTTCAAGGTGTGTGTTTGATAAAATGCTCATTGGCGAGAAGTTTTGAAATCATATTTTGGAAATTCGGCGCCAAATGCTTGACTTCATAGTTAAAGCTTACGGTGAGGAATGGGCAGCCATGCTTTCCACTCCCACAAACCCCACAGCAATGAGGATACTTTTTTAAAGAATGGAACATCAAAGAGGACAGATTTGTACCAAACGAGAACGTGCCTTATTTTCCAATGCATCTCCTCATCATGATTATGAAGGTGTGGTGGTGCGAAATACGTCCAGAGCAAAGAGAGGTGTTTTCCATTTTCGATACTATTATGTATGAGTGGCCTGGCGCAGCTTAGAATTGGGATCTCACCTCGTCCCCCCAGCTACCTGTTTATTAGCACTTTGCTCCGGACCCCCATCACCTACCTTCAAGACACCTCGTAAAAACATACCTAGACATCATAGGAACATGGTTATGACACATTCTTTCCAGTTAGTTCGGTCGGTTCTTTTCAATAAAATCAAGATAAAAAATAACTGAAAAATAATTATGCCTACCCGAACATCAGACCATCCCATACATTCCTATGGCTGATTGGTAAGAAGCACCGTTCAATACATAGAATGCTTCTAAAATAAAGGTGAAGAGAGTAACTGCTGTCCAGTACTTCGCTTATCGCGAAAACGCGTTGCATAGTGCTGCTATAAATTGAAATTTGCACATATTTGCGTCCACGGTATCTGTGAGAACTCGAGCGCTGATGTAACGGCGCACAGTCCCGAGCGGAATACTGGTAAGGTAACCACAATTACTTTGCTTTTCTTTTCCAATTATGCTGAGAGGGCTACAAACCTAAAGACTTGATAACACACATGACTGATTTGTTATCCTTATAACTGGAAATGCACTTACCAGATAGAGTTTCAATTGCTTTAATAGCCCAGTTTTGGTCGGGGAAGTCCACAAAGGCATAGCCGGATTTGAGCAGGACCTGATCGGCCACTGGAAGCTTCCTCTCGCCAAAGAGCTGCTTCAAGTCCTCGACGGTGACCGAAGGACTCAAATTCCCGACATATAGTTTGTTCATGATCTAATAAAATCCTGGTGGAGAAGTTACGGTGGAAGTAGTGAATTCGAGAAAATATGAAACAATAAGAAAATAAAAAATAAAATAGAAAATTCTGCTGAAAAGCAGCAATCACCCCCCAGATCCAGTCGACCCCCAGCTACAACTCGGTTCCTGGTCAAACTCTTACTGGGATTGAAAAAAGTGTCGTTACGACGCTACTCTGGAGCCAACAAGCACCGCCTCTAAACAAAATCGCTCTTATACATCAGAAAATTAGTTTGAATGTGTTTGCGGAATACACCATCATATTATTTATGTGGGGGCACGCGTAGCCCATTTGTGACCAAACACGACCGGGTATGATATTGAGCTCTCTACGCTATGGAAGTTCATTCAAATCATGCCATTGGACTGTCTTTTACCAGTGACTGAACAAGGTAAGAACTGAACTGGGATCCCCGTAAATCTGGATTTAGGCAACGACAACCTACATCTCGATGGGACGTAAGATAGTGAAAGGGAAACCATACCAGTTAGGCCAATTTAACATCAGGTCTTAAAAAAAAAAAAGTACTGAGTTCGTATGTACTGTAGCCTATAGGGTCTATAACAGTTGATTGACTGAGTAGCGTAGCCTGTATCTCTAAATTGACAAGGTTTTAAGGACCATTTAAAGACCACAACCTTATAGTTGAAATCATCACACATCCATAGTCTCTTCGATCGATATAAAACAGCCCAAAAAGGGCGAAAGGATAATGTCCATCCAAGGTCCAAGCGCGGGGTATCTGTAGGCTACAAAACGCATGCAGTGGGAGTCTCTGGGAATCTCCTCAGAGGAGGGCACGCCCACATAGCCTATATGGAAAAGGCGCATCTATACATGGAAGGATTTCTACTGCTGTAGGGCCATCTTGTGGAATGTTCAAAGATGAAAAAAAGAGTGACAGTAAGCTATGGCTTTTAAACAGCAACGCCCTACTCCACTTTTTCCTAATTCTGGAAAGCACAATATAACTTTATCAATATCAATCCGAGTGTAGGGGGTATGCTTCAGACTCGTAAGACCCACGTTTTTAGGCTACTTTGAATAAATGAAGTCTTGCTCCCCATCTTGAACCATTGTTGTTTATTTTAAAAACATTCCTGATACATTGGACAATGCAACCTAGGCATCTAAATGCAATGCATGTTTCCAAAGAGCTTAACAGCACATTGTACAGTGTGGCATTTAAGTGGCATCTGCAGGCTACTTTTACTCGGTCATGTTTAGGCTCATAGGCCTAATATTTTAAATAATACATTTTAGCCAAATTTCTGTTGATGTAATATGTATTGTGCTTTGGATATAACAGTGCATGCAAAGTAGCAGTAAAAAATGGCATTTAGTACTTCTTAATAGGCTATTTGGCCACGTGTAGTTACTGTATGTGACATTCAGTTTTAATGGCCATTACGAAATTACTTGTCACTTACCAGGAGCGTTTCTAGATGCCCATAGTACAATTGTCAACATCCAGTAGCCTACTTCCTACAATTATAATTGCTCAGATACTTATATTCAGATACTTTTCCAGCAACTGTTCTATTTGGCCTCTGAGCAGTTCCCTGATGCAATGTTAAATTAAGAGAAGTTGCAATACAAAGTTAACCTAGGGAAATAACAAAAAAAAAACAAAAAAACAAAAAAAAAACCTTCCATTTGGTGTTATTTACCAGTTTATCATATCACCACCTACTAACCATAATTTTCCATTTCTCAAACTCCTGCACACTAGTCAGCACCAACTTCTGCACATAACCAGTATGCTCAGAAATCATAAGCATGCATGGCCTTCATTTCATTGGTTCAGTGCCAGCATGCCCTATGAATATCAAACTGCTAACTGTGGAAAATCTGAAGGAAAGGAAAACAATTTTCTGCTACAATTTGTATGCATCAGATTGGCCAATGATCACACTTGAATAATCATACTGACTTGTCATCAAGCTGTATGATGCAAAACTGAAAGCACAGAGACAGCAAAATTGTTTAAAATATGTAAAGACGCAGTTTATTCTGTGAAACAGGCTACATGAAATATATACACAATGCAAACAGGAGAGCTGTAGGTTGTGTGCTCTCAAAACCTTCACAGAAGCCTTACATTACAAAGGGAAACCAGTTCCATGGGACATGAGTGCACACAAAAAAAAAAAAAAAAAAATTCAGCAATTTAACGGTGATGTCACAACTGGAACTACATGCGCATACTCTGATACATAAAATGATAGCATGAAGGTAAAGGAGGAAACCAAACACCAAAAATCAGACCACCATCAATGCTTTCCTAGGATAGCCACGGTCACCAGTCATTTCTTTCAGTAATGACCTGCAGGGGACAGAAGGGGGGGTGGGTTGTATTAATGGTTCTACAGCCATCTATTTCTAATACATATCATAGAATTAATATTATTAATCACCAGTGTCATTCTAAGTTACATCTTTTGTCATCTGTACTTTTCTCACTTTAATATTTAGGCTTATTTGGCTTTTAGATTTTAAAAAATGCAAGTTAATTCTTTGTTAATGTATTACTTGTATTGAACTTTACTTTGCATAAAAGCACCTGCAAAGTACCAATAAACTTAAGGTTCTGCCTTGTGATGGAACAATGTTGAGAAAGCACGTAAAGAGTGGTTCATAGAACATCAATATACTTACGGGGGGAGTAAGAACGTGACCGAGATCTGGATCTGTAATTCCCTCGACCATAATAAGGAGAAGGGGACTTCCGTCTACTAGAAATTAAGAGGACAAAAATCACTAGCCTGCACAAGACAGGTGTCAAAAATCATACAATTCATTTGCTAGTTTTGTATTATGAATACCCTTTAAGAGAAACACATGCTAGAATCCTCACATAAGGAAAACAAAATGCAACCAGAACAATATTCCTCATATTTACATCTTTCATACCTGTAAGACCTGTAGTATTCTCTTTCTCTATCATCATAACGATCATATCCACGGTCATACCCTCGGTCGTATCCACGATCATAGTCACGTGAGGATCGTGATCGAGACATGCTGGGGGCACCACTGTAGGAGGAGACAGAAATGTCTTATTTTTATGCAATACAAAGACCAGCTATGCATAACAGTACACACTGAAAAAAAAAATAGCAATATTAAATTATGACCAATCAGAACTCACTATGTGGGCCTTCCCATGTATATTCCAGGGGTTGGGGTATGAGCTCTTTTGGTGATGGAGTAGTCAACCCTGATCCTGCGACCATCCAACTCCATTCCGTTGGCACGCTCCTTTGCCTTTAAATAAATATTCAGAACACACCATTCAAGAAACGGCTTTGGTTTCAGAGAGGAGCCACTGAACAACAAGTTAGTTTGCACAATTCACAGTATTTAATATGGTCAACTCTTGAAGGAACATATTTGGGGAAATTCCACAGAAAATTGACTTGGTATGGAATGATGTGAATGATTACATGAGTATTGGCCATTTTTGGCTGTAGAACATCAAAAATAAAACATGAGGGGGAAAAAAAAGCAAAACATTTCAAGCAACATCCACATGCCATGACATTTCACCAGTATTCGCACTAGCACACCATTATATGATGATGACAAAAATATATATTTATTCACCCGCACCCCCAAAAAACCCAAAGGCTTACCTCTCTGGAATCCTCATTGTTCTCAAAGTAGACAAAGGCAAAGCCCCTGGAGCGACGAGACTGCTGGTCATAGACGATGTTGACGTCAGCCAGCGGACCGTACTTGGAGAACACCTCCCGAAGATCCCTCTCCGTGGTGTACAGACTCAGGCCAAACACGCCGAGGCAGTTGTTAGGATCAGGGTTGGCCTGAGCAGACATGGAGATAAGATGAATATGAATAACCTCCGAGTTGTGGTTCATTCATCAATAAGTAGGCTTCTACCCAAACTCACACATACTCCAATACTACATGCTTATATTAGACTGCCTATGTTGCCACAATGTTAAGGCAAATTAAAAGTAGACCCTCTCCAAATTAAGGCACGAGCTGTGAAACTAAAATGTAATGTCGTCAGGGCAACCCAGACAGAAATTCAGCAAATTAGTCGATCCACCTACTTTAATTGCGCTATACCTGTACTCTGAATATATAACTATCAACATTTTCTCTTCTGTTACGAGAGAGCATCTTTCAGTTATAATTTTACACCCGTCTACAGGTGTATAGTCCAGACCTGCCAACCTTGGAAAATATTTATGAGTACTAATCCTCACGCAACAGCCCCCCAGGAGGTCAAAATGTGTGACCGCTAAGCAAAATGCGTACATGTTGGCAGGTCTGTATAGTCTAAGGGGGAACAATGGTGGAAGCAGTGTGTGTAACTCGTACCCGGTTTCCAATGTGGCGCCGGCGGTTGGACATGGGCGAGCGGCTGTGGCTGCTGCGGCGGCGGCCATAGTCCCTACTCCCTGAGCGTGAGCGACGGCGCCGGGAACGTGAGCCAGAGCGAGACCTGCTGTAGTACCGGCGGGAGCTTCGGTGAGAGCGAGATCTACACACAAGACAGAAAGACAAACCAGTGATGTTTCACAACACAAAATTCTTGCTTACTGAAATTCCACATTTATTGGCTGACTTCAACAATGGCAAAACTATAATTGATGCCAACACTGTGCCAAATTGTGTTTCTTGAAATTGATTCACGTATATGTGTACAACATTGAAAACACATGTATAGCGGCAACACAATGCCATGGCATGGTGTGAATGATTATTACAGAAAACTTGAGCATTCACTCTTCTTGGTTGCAGAATTTGCATGAAAAACTTCACACAATTATTCACATCGTACAAATGCCATGGCATTTTGTAAGCATTATGGCCATTACGAACGGTTGGCGTGGACACGACATTATATAAAATGGAATTATCCACAATGACCAGTGTCAACCAACAATGAACACAGTCTGTATTTTTTGTGTAATCAGTGTAAAACTACACAGACCATTCGATTTAGGCTGATGTTTGAACTACAGGACGGCCTGCACCCTGTGGCTGAAGTAGCACACTGGGCAGTCCAATAGGGAAAGCATTACCATGATTATAACTAACAAACGGTGCTTGCAGATTTCAATTCATGTGCTTACATGTTCTAATTCCAAGACCTCACTTCCTGAATCAGTAACTAATCGATCATAACCCATCGTAAAACTTCCAGTGTGGTTAGGTGAATGTGTTCCAATGCATGAGTCGTGTTGCTTACCTGGACCGAGATCGGGAGCGAGAGCGAGACTTTGAGCGGGAGTGTCGGGAATCCTCCTTCGAGTGAGCAGGCGAGTGCACAGGGGAGCGGCTGGCAGATTTGCCAGAGCGCCGGGGACTAGCACTCCTAGATGCTGAGCGGGACTCCTGAATTAACCACACCAACATCAAATTAGCCTCAGTAAAACAAGCACAACCCATGATGGGCAAAAATCTGTTTCATCGTGTCTTTGCAACTAATGTAACAGTTATATCCATTGACATTTCCTGTGTGTACTCAAATTATGAGTGAAAAATCGTTATACTTAATAGATGTTCCATGAAACTAAAATTAGTGAAACGGATGTGTTGCGTGCAGAATGTCACGGTGTGATTAAAGCTAACGTTGCAATTTTTAATGGGACTACAGTTACCCTTAGCAGTTGTGTGTAAAAGAATTGCATGCACGCATTGGATAAACAATAATTACTTAGCACTGCGATCTTATCCCAGATTACTTCTGATCTTAACTTCATTACTTCAAATACATCTTTTCTTCTTTCTTCAAATTTCTGACTTCAATCCTCTTCCCCAATTTCTCAAACTGCCCATAGTCTACACAGGAGCTTCTTTCCACCTCACAACAAGCATGCATTCTGAAAATTCAGCTTCACACCCTCGAGCTTCAAATTATTCTGATTAAAAACTTCATATTTGACTTCTTCCACATTTGTCTTCTTCCAACTTTAACCTTAACAAAAAGAAAAGGATAAAGAATGTTTTTACTTCAGACATTGTTGCAACCATAAGCCCCAAAATATGTATCTGCAGACATTAAGCCAATAATGCAAAAGTACTGCAATTAACAAACAGAGTGGATAAGCATTGCTGACACCCAGAGAACTGGTATTCCTTAAGCCTATTCATGACTGTTTTTTCCGTTGTCCTGACGGCATTACTGCATGTTGAGTAGAGCTGATTACCACTGGAGAGCAAGGTAAGGTTAATCAAACGCCAACATAAAAGTGCAATTCCACGTACAAACACAAATCAGCAGGGAAAAGGTCACAACACAACTGATTAACAGTAGTTAGACACTGGGACATTACGTTGCATGCACGATTCTCAAGATGGCCTGGGTGAGCTTTACCAGCCCACGCGTGCTTAGCTTAATAGCCAAGTTAGTTGGAAAGCTAATGATACACAAGAAGCCGTGCCAGACAACACAATAAACGATAGTTTCCCAAACTGTACGATTACACTCTCCCTGTTGCATATTCATATCGGAATACTGCTTATCTTATGCAAAAAATATGTTACTCAATTGAAAGTAACAAAGATGGTTCAAAACGCTTCATCCACCGTCTATGGCGGTAATAGCTGAGCGACATGAATTAACAGAAGGCCATCAGAGGCCTTGCTATCTTAAAAATAATCCAAATAAGCCAAGTGGCTACTACACAACCATTTCGATATTTTACTAGCATCAAAAGTGAAATTAAACGTTATTCGAGTATACACTCAAGTAAACAAGTGGCGTGGACAATATGTACACTTCAGCTAAAGATAGTATTATCGATAGCTTCCTTCAGCTAGTCTTCGCTAGCCATAGCCAAGAATAACGTTAGCCATGTTTGGCGACAAGCGCAAACAACTGCTCGGCGATGAACATTAACTTACTTTGACGTAAACCACCCCAAAACCACTTCAATCCCACGCACTAAGTCTAAAACGAACAACGCCTGTTCTGTTTATATCCGAAACTACAACATTATTGTTGTTTCGTCGAATAGGTCGAGAATCTACGGACGGCCATAGATCACAGATGGCGTTACGACCACGCTAATGTTAGCCATCTTAACTAGCCTAAAACGTTAGCTTCTCAGAATTAGTGAATCTGTTTCGAGGATAGTGAGCTTCAATACATTTACAGCGCTATATTACTTTCAAAGCATTTTTTTACACACATACCCGGCCGACGAATTCCCTTTCGTTGTCACTCATTTCGGCAGTAGTATTCTAAATCTTCCGGAGTAGCCTCAGGCAGTGCCAAGGTCGCGTTATGTGTGTGTGCCGCAATCCAGCTATGGCTTCTTTTCTACTAAGAAAGCTCGTTGGATCACTGTGATGTTATTGGCCAATGAATACAATGGAGCCTGGCGACGCCTACAGGACCACCATTGAACAGACGGAACGTGCAAAAAAAGAAGAAGAAAAAGTCTATGCTGTGTAACAAATTATTAAACTTTATAAACCAAGGAAGCTTTATTACCAATGATGTGTCGCTACAGCTAGGCTACTGTACAGGTTTAGAATTGTAATACAAGCACAATTAGGTCTAATAGTCTACCATTTGTTTACATGTGCAGCCTGGCCAGTTTTTCAAGGTCTATGGGTCCTAAAGGTTTATCAGCCACATGAAAATAGGCCTATATTCCAAACACAATTAGGAACTCATTAGGCTATTACTTGAACACACAGGATGCAGGAGTCATCACGTTTGAGACAAAAACATACAGCATTATTATGGCTAAGCAGTTGGAAGAAGGTTGGATGTGTGTCAATGCAAGCCTAGCCTATATCATATGATATGGTAGTTTTTGCATATGCCTGTGACTCAAGAATGAATCAAGAGCACATACATTTGATTGTTTTGATTTTTCTTTACAATTTGTACTTCTGTACTGTAGGTTCTCACGGCCCTTTTGGCTCTGCCTGACTCAACTCCATGCGCTTTTTTGATTTTTCACTGGGGTTTGTTCCTGGGACCTATTACGATTTTTGTACCCGCTTTGGCCAGGTTCTATCCGTGTAAAGCAAACAACTGGTTTACACTCACACACTCATCA
>JASCIP010000078.1:3516046-3526345 GCA_034783695.1 Sardinella gibbosa | reverse complement strand
GCCGCACTGTAAATCGTTGGCTTCGGAGGTCACTGAGTAGATAGTGTTCACAAGGAAGGAGCAGGATGATGGTGGTGATATTTTCCATAGTGTCTTGGAAGAAGAAGAAGAACAACAAAAAATCAAGATCAAATCTGAATCGTCAGGGCCTAACCAACTTGCTGGTAAGCAGATTTCTCTCACCCAGAACACTGTCAAGCATGCAACCACCATTTAAATCTGCGTTTTACTTTATCATAGTAAGAACTCAATGTAGCTATTTGTCCTAAATTGTGACATTGTGCATTTATGAGTGCTGTTACTGAATGAGCCAATGAATGCCATCACATCAATTTCAAGTGATAAATATTTGGCTATAGCCTACTCAATGAGGTCTGTTTACTCAATTGAGTTATGCCTCCCAGAATGGAAGAAGAATCACTTAAATTTGGTCTACCAGCTTGATTGGGCAGTTTTTCTGTTTGATCAGTCTAAGGTCTTAATCTTAGCCTACTATATTTTGTATTTTGACATTATTTTTTCATATTTTGAAAATGTTAATTCCCCACGAAATTTATTGTGGGCTGTGATATGAATCATAAGAGACTTCCCCGTGTCCCTCAAAAAATATGGAATAGACTAGGCCACAGTAGGCTATGTTTTATGAAGTCCCAGTTTCACTGGTTAGAATTAATCTAGGCCAAGCCAACACGTAACTCTCACGCGCAATAAACTAGTGGTGTGTGATTCTTTCTCTCCTGTAATGTCTTGGTAAAACCTGCGTTTCGGGATTGTGCGTAGCGTTTGTGTAGGCCTAATTTATGGCCGTTGTAATTATTGCCATTTCCACATTGCAACTCGACATAGCCTACACAAGTAAGGCAACATTGACGTCAACAACCTATCTTGATGTAGCCTAACAAGAAAAAAAGCCTAGTAGAAAAAAAACAGTAGGCGCTAACAGAGTGACAGCTCCGAAAACCAATCAGATTGCCGGTAGCTAAAGTTCTTTAAAAGGTCTGCTAATCGGTATGCAGTGAGGGAGAGGGAGTGACACTGGGCGTCAGCGCGATGTTAGGTTGACATCTGGTTACCAACAGAAGGTTACGAGTTAAAAAATTGGATTATTTGATCATCTGACTAGCCTCACGTAAAGGCGAGGGATACGGGACGTGTGAGCGGCGAACGACACGGATTTCTTATCAAACCGAGGCCGCTTATTCACCTTGACGTCTCCGTGTTTTGGAGGGAGACACCTTCTCGCGCATAGGTCGTTGAACTCGCGATGCTCGATAGATAGCTGCAGCATGTTGCTGCCGAGTTAAAGAAATCCCAAGTTACAGCTAGAGGGTAGCCGTCTCTTGGTAGTGGGCTACATCCCCACGCTATTCGAATTGTTTGTCGGAAACTGGATGGTCAGCACACTGGCCCTAGTCCTCCTCCTGCCGATGGTTTGGATTGCGCTCCTGTAACTGTGTCAGAACGTTGTAAAGCCTTTCGCTGGAACCCGTATCAGGCATAATTGCGGGACTTATTTACATTGAACATTGGCGCGGTACCCAAGGCTACCCACTTCAGGGGGAGGATGGACTATATAATGCGGGGAATTATTATATGATGGCCTTCTGAACACCATCTTGCCACGGATTAAGTGCAATTTGAAATTGATTGTACGTCAAACTTTTGTTTTGTGCCAAAATCAATGCAGTAACTAACACACCGGATCCAACTGAATGTCTCTCGACTGCCTTGAAGAAGACAGCATCAGACTTTTGTCTGTGGTGCACGTGCAGTGTTATTGTTGGATTTGGCTTACATTTGTTTTGCTCGTTTAACACAAAGGGCGTGTACATGTTGGACTATTCTGCAAGATATCTAATCAGTTTTGTAAGAGATGGCGGGTGTTTATATTCTTAACAGGATATTGAGTAATTTCAAAAGAAGCCTGATCGGGTTATATTCTTAGGCTAATATGCACTTGACTAGATGTTGAATTGATGTCTAGCTTGATTTCGGTAGGCTACTGTTATAACCAAGCCTAAATGTTTCAAGACCAGGATAATTTGTAGCCTGAGTGGTTATATTTCTGAATTTTAGTTCAACCAAACCCCAGGTAGATAGCCTAATTGGATGCTATGTGATATGTCATATTAATTTTTTAAAGTTTCATGGTTAAAGTTTCATGGAGTGATGCTCGTGGTCTCTTTAGGGGTTATTTATGACCCCGCCATCTCAATGGAGAGTCAAGTGGACCACCAACTTTCTTGGATGGTGGAAAGTTTGTAGTGAGCAGTTTTTTTTGTAGCATCCTTGTAATCCGAAGGAAGAAAGGTGTGAGGAGCCTATAGGTAGGTTTCTCTCCTCTTTGGACGGAGCGGAGTAAACAGGCACTAACAAGAGGAAGCACATATAAACAAGGAACCGGGCAAAAATGGCTGGCGATTGTACCTATAATACGCACTATGCTAATGATGACACTTTTGGCACCATCAAACAGTCATCGGATGGACAACAAGATCTCGTGAGAGATGTCAATGGCGTCCGCACGGTTCAGGGCACCGCCAGCTCGCCGCCGTCACCGTACTTCGAAGAGATCGGCGGTTCCCTTTACCGCAAAAAGTTGGAGAGGGGTTTTGTCCAGTACCGAGAAGTGCTGGCCGAAGACAAGCGACTGAACGCCATCGCTACTTTCCATCAGAAGCGACCGGGGAGGAGACACCACACCCTCGAGGACACATACAGATTCGTGGCAGAGCACTACTGGTGGGAAGGTAAATTGTTTATTTCCCTTTGTTTCGTGTTGTTTCTTCTTTTCCTGAAGAGGAGCTACTATGATGTAACCTTATTGTGTTTCGTACGGTTTCGTAGCCTGTACGCCTTGTGTGAGCTACGCAGTTTCATGTCACCTAGAAAAAAAAAATCTGCAGCCCTTCAGTGTTGGTTGCCTTCAAGCTTTTCACTCGGAACTTCCATTGCGCTTTATCCTAAAGCTACTATGAGTGCATGTATAAGTACTACGTCTCCTAGCAGTCAAGTGTCTTTCCACTTCTGCGTCTTCGGATGGCTACTTGCTTTGCCCACTTCCTGAAGTCCCCAGATGTTTTGGGAATGTCGGAAATCCGGTGATTTATCGCCGACACGCGTATAGGTTATTTAAGGACGCTTTCAGTCCTGTCTAGTCTTTCGTGTGAAGATACTTTAGATGCGTCAAAGCGCCTAGGTAACCTGCTGTTTGTCTTGATTCTGTTAATCCGTTGTGATTCAGGTTGATCAGAAAAGTACATTTAAAACATACTGTCATGCATGCTAGGCTTACTTGATTTCATTGCATGCAAATGATGAAAAGATGCACTTTTTAACTTCTGGCGTCTGACACCACCATGTTACAAAATTCTACCCACCTCATCTTGCAGACACAGAATAACACTGACAGTGTAAAATGGCAATCTTGGTATATAGACTGTTGATTTTAATTATTTTAAACAAGTTGTTTAGGCTGAAACTGCACATCATTCAGACGGTCATGATAATAGGCATTTGTTCTCTATAATAAACACTACGTTGTTTAAATTATATGCTTTCTTTCCAGGTCTGTTTTTAGATTCATTAGATTGTGTTGAATGAACTTGATATTCATTTGCATTCATTCTTTGCATTTTAAATCTTCCTACAGGAATGTACCTCCAGGTGAGGGAGTATGTCCTTGGATGTGAAGAGTGCAAGCTCAGAAAGACTGACAGACAAGAAGTAAGGCCCAAAGATTTTAGAAAACTAGTTTGTTGTGGTTGTATTACCCCATGTGACATTTTAATTCTTAAAGAATAGTTTTATGCCTCTTAAAGCAACACGCCACCATTTGTGGAAATATGTTCATTTTCCATCTCCCCTCGAGTTAACTAATTGAGCCAAAATCTTTCTCCTGTTCATCCAGTCCTTCTCTGAGTCTGGCAATACCACTTTTAGCTCCAAATTAGCATGTATCATTGAATCGGATTGGACCATTAGCATCTCGCCTGGCTTAATCTGATTCAAAGATACATGATAGCTTGGTGCTAAAATTGGTATTGTCAGACTCAGAGAAGGACTGGATGAACAGGAGAAAGGTATGGCTCAATTAATTAACTCAAAGGGAGATGGAAAATGAACATATTTTCACAAATGGTGGCGTGTTGCTTTAAGCCTGTGTGTGTGTTTACATTTGCATGTCAGTCTTTATTTTTATTCAGTCCTTTTGTTCTCTCAGCCTTGTTTTTCAAGAATCTTTTTGTTTGCTTTAATTTCTCTCTCGTCAAAGGACCGATATGTGTCCAGGACAATGATGTCACACAGCCAGGAAGTGCTGAGCAAGCTGAAGGCGCAACAGGAGGCAGGACTTTTCTGTGACATTACATTGAAGACAGGCGGTGGCCACGCTTTCTCTGCCCACAAGGCTGTCCTGGCTGCCGTCAGTGAATACTTCCAGGAGGTGTTCACTGAAATGGACTCTGCTGCTGTTCCACAATCTTACATCGATCTCACAGGTACCACTGCAGCACCTGCACACTGCACACAGAACACTCTGCTTATTTGTGACCGCACATATGGGGATGTTTGAAAGGCATTGGTCTTAGATGGTGTAGATTACCCAAAGTTATGCAAACATAACCTTGGTGATCTAGACGATCTAGGTGTTAGATTTGCTAGATTACCCAAAGTTATGCAAATCATTTTTGAAATAAACAGGACATTCTGTAAACAAATAGAACAGAATGAATCTATGTATAATGTCTAACAGCCATGTGTTGGGTCTGTTTTTTTGTTGGGTCTGTTTTTTTGTGTTTTTTTTTGTGTTTTTTTTTTTCCTTATTTTTCTTTTTGTCAAGGTCATTTAGTTTTCGTCTTAGCAAAGGCAATCTATTTTTTTTCTCTCGTGAAGGTCATGGAAATGAAACTTACTCATAAGTTAGGGAAAAGTTAAGGAATAACACATTTTGCTTAGAGTGGGAACCCTGAAATAGTGATGTGTTGGTTCTGTTGATGAAACTCCAGACTCCAGAGTATTGCCTGACGAATGTGCTACTTATGTTGTTCTAGAAGTGTTGACATAGTCAGAAAATGGCACTGTTATTCAGGGCAATGCTGTTATGTGACCATACGTTCAACTTCTCACCCACTCAACTCATTAACTTGCAATCATGCCTTGTTTTTTCATGTGGCTTAACTCATTTCTTCTGATGCATGTCACATTTGTGCTTAAAGGGATACACCACCCACCTTATTTCGGGAAATTGCTTATCTGTAGTCAACTCCTAGTTTAACATGAAAACACATACCATTTTTTCTCCATGTGTCTGCAATGCCTAGTTCGACAGTGTAAGCTTATTTGACATACCAATGTTAATCTACGGCACCAAATAAATATCAAATATCAAATTTATTTACAAAGCACTTTAAAAATGACCTAAAATTCACTAAAGTGCAAAACCGATTTAATTCCGTCAAGTGGACTCTTTTAGCTTGATGCTAATGGTACCATGTACTTCCAGTGATTGTGCTAACCTATGCTAATAATGTCAGTCTAAGTACTGAACACACTGAGAAGAAAATGATATGCGTTTTTTTTTTTTTTTTTTGAATAATACTTAATTACAAATACATAAATATCAAAAAAAGGTGGTGTGTTCCTCAATGTTAACTCAAGGGGATAACATTCTGTAGTTTGTAGCTGCTGCTGTTGCACCTGGTGACTCCCATCTGTGCTCCTCTCAGGTTTCAGTGAGGAGAGCTTCATGCCCTTGCTGGAGTTCTCCTACACCTCTACGCTGACCTTGAAGCTCGAGAACCTGCCCGAGGTGTCCACTATGGCCAGACACCTCCGCATGTGGCCTGCCCTGGATGCCTGTAAGGCCATCCAGCGGGAGCACGGATCCCCGGGGACGGTGCACCGCGTCGGGATTCCCCTCTCCTTGGCCCCTTTCCTGGAGGTGCCGAACAGCAGACGGACCTTTCCCTCATTTGCACACAGAGCCGACACGTTTCAGTGGAAGAGGAAGAGGGAGTCGAGCAGCGAGGAGAATGATGGTGATAACCACCACCACCATGGCGGAGCGTTCTGGAACTGTGCTGTACAGAGCAGGGAACACACTGCCGATGGCAACTTTCAGCTCACCCTGGAAGACTCTGACGAGTCTGAAGGGGAGGGCTCCAAGCGGCCCGGACTGTCCCAGTCTCAGAATAGACTCGATTCCAGCCATGCCCAGCCTGAGGAGAATGGCTTCCCCTGCAGTCCCAACCGCAGGCTGAAGCTGATGGACTTCAAGTCTCCGTCCTGCAAGAGGAAACTGTCCACTTGCAGCCTCTCTCCCACCTCTGGTTCCGCTCCCTGTTCCTCTTCATCTGCAGCCAAACGCACTCCTCCTCCTCCTCCTCCTCCTCCTCCTCCTCCTCCCCTTCAGCCCAGGGCTGTGCGAGGACAGCCTGCCCGCCTTCTCCGCTCTACCCCCGGGGCTGCTCTTGCACTGAGGAGGCTCCTACCCAAGCTGGACAGCTCCTTCAAGGGCAAGAGGAGACGCTGGGGCTCCTTCACCCCCTCCTTCTGCTCCAGCTCATCCGCAGCTGCGTCAAAGAGCTCCAGTCACAGGCACAGCAGTCCTCCCGACATGCCCACTGAGGTTGAGCACAACCAAGGGGCCGGTCTGGTAACCCCGACCAAAGTGAAGCAGGAACCGGTGGAGGAAGAGGTTCAGAACGGCCGCCCGCAGGAAGAGGTTCTGAGCCCGCGGACTCAAGAGAAGTACCGTCTCCTCAGCGTCTTGGGCCTGCAGAGGAAGTCCCTGTTGCCAGGTCCAGACGCGCTGACCGGCTGGAAGCAGAAGAACCGTCTGAGGAAACCGAAGGTCAACAACTATTCCCTCACCGCTCGGCGGAAACCTAAACCCCAAGACGGCGATTTGGCGACGGGTCTGCCGGGCGGCATCGGCTCCAGCATCGGCGTCATGGCCGAGATCAACCCGACCTTCTCGCTCTGTGACATGACCCGTGTGGAACTCCTGCGGAGGGTGATCAAGGCCGAGCCGCCGGAGCCCATCAGGCCTCCGAACCTGAAGGCCCAGAAGAGGAAGAATAAGGCGTCCGTCCACGCCAACAAGCCCCTGTTGTCTACTGTGAAGAACACCCGCAGCAAGGTGACGCTCCCGCCGCTCGTGCCCACCCCCTGCAAGCGCCCGGAGGACCGCCTGCCGCAGGAATATAAGCGGGCGAGGGAGCTGGCACGCGCCCAGGCCAAGTCCGCCAAATGGCCCGCTGCGGCGCCAAAGAAGCCCGCTGTCAAGGTCAAACGAGAGCCCGCGGAAAGCCCGGTGTCCACTCACCCGGTAGCGTCCACTCGCCCGGCGCAGGTCCCACGCCGCATCTCAAGCCACGCTAAGAGGCAGAGAGCGGTGTCCACGCCTCCGCCCCCACGAGCGCGGCACTCTGCCCTGAACGACAGTTTTGTACACACGCGCTCCTCGGCCATGACGGGGCGCACAGAGAGGTACAACAGCAGGTGCATGGCACTGCAGCAGAGCCGGCCGAGACCCAGCTCCAGCTCCCCGGATAAATCGTCTCGAGCCAAAAGGTGGCTCAAGGAGGCGGGAGGAGGTGGGGGTGAGGAGAGCCAAGAATGGGCCCAACGCCACAGCTTCCATCAGCATCCTTTGTACAAAGCCATCAAGGAAGAACCGGCGGACCCCCTACCGCTGTCAGTCCCGCTGCCCGATCAGGAGATGCCGGAGCTGGGCAAGCGACGGAGTAAGTTGCCGGTGAAGCTGCTGGATCCAGGCTTCCTGATCAGCTTCTGCAAACCAGCCGCTGTCATCAAACGGGAGGAGGAGAGCGTGGACATATGCCTGACCCGCTCAGTCGCCCACAGCAACGTGTCGCCCACCAGCCCGGCCCGGGGGAGCGTCAGGAGCGACGGGAGGCTGCGCCGGAGGAACCTGGTCGACAGGAGAGCGGCAGAGGGGCCGAGGCCTCGCCGAGAAGGGAGAGGGGCGCAGCCTGGGGCTCAGCCTGTGGTGCCGTTCCAGCAGAGCGCTAAAGCCCACAGGCTCAAGGTGAAGAAAGAGCCCGTGGAGAGAAGCGTGCGCCAGAGGGCCACGCAGGTGCACAGGCACCCTCCTGCCACCAAGAAGAGCTTGGATGCAAAGAGAGAGCCACCAAAGGTAAAAGCTCTGAGGTCTAAGTGTGAGTGTGAGTGTGAGTGTGAGTGTGAGTGTGAGTGTGAGTGTGAGTGTGAGTGTGTGTGTGTGTGTGTGTGTGTGTGTGTTAGTTAGTGTGTGTGTGTGTTAGTTAGTGTGTGTGTGTGTTAGAGTGTGTGTGTGTGTTAGTGTGTGTGTGTGTGTGTGTGTGTGTGTGTGTGTGTGTGTGTGTGTCTGTGCGTGTGTGAGTGAGAGAGAGTGTATAGTTCACATATAGAGGTTAGAACACAAGCGATTTAGATACAAACTTGATACCTACTGTATTTGGATGTGTCTAATGTGTCTAATGTTGGACTGATTTTGCAATCGTAATGAATTCATGGAGATGAGTGGTCGTAATAAAACTGGCTTCTTCAGATATAAATAGTCTTTCAAACACAAGAGAGAGTAATATGAAATTGGTCTATAATGAAAATGACAAATTGAAAAGATAGGGTGGTGTTAAGTTTGATTGCCTTATGTTTTTATATTTTATATTTTTATATCCGCTTAATTCAAGTCTACTGTAAATCCAAAGGGTAAAAGTTGTGATTACTGAAGTTTTACTTCATTTTAGGAAGATGGAAATCTTGCTATACCTCCCCAGAAAAATTCATAAGATCTTGTAGAGGCACTTGCTTCTCTTGCACATGTTAAATTTGAGTAGTATAATAAATGCGTAGCGCTTGGGACAAGAAGTAGGGTGGAGGAAAGGGGGGGGGGTGTCTGGGTTATATCATGAATGGCATTGCATTTTGGAGTTGGCCACCTACGAACATTTAAATGCCAAGTATAGTGTTAAGTGGCATGTGATGTTACTACTCAACACTCTGGAGAGATTGAAGGGTATCATGCTCCCAAAGTCATCTTTATCTCCTGACAAACACTTCAGTGGTGTCTCTTAACAAAGGGCAACAGTCACAACTCTGTGCTGTGCACTGGGAAGATTAAGTGGTTCTCAACTGCTAATAACTACCACAAGTGTTTGTTTTGCCCTCTGCTACATATCGGGCTTTTGTCTTTGGACTTGAGGTGAGATCTTTTGTTTTAAAGTTTTAGTAGATGGACATCCAAATACTTCTATACTTGATCTGTTGCGTCCAAATGACCAAAGTGTCCCTTTATTCTTGTTTGTTTGTATATGCTACCTTAGCCGTGATTTAGGGTCTGATAGAGTTTGCGTCACCTGCAAACAAGGTCTGTTCTCCATCACAGAAGATGATCTGTCTAGACTTCATTCAGATGTGGTCCATAGTCACAATAGGGAAAGAAGCCTTGATGAAGACATCTCAGTAGCCCATTAACATGAATGGGCTACCCCCCCTGTGTGTGGACCTGCCTACACATATCAAAATTGTTTGTAACTCTGTAACTTCACTGTTACTGCATGGTGTTAATGTTGATATTCGTGTGTGTGTGTGTGTGTGTGTGTGTGTGTGTGTGTGCGCGCGCGTGCTTCTCTACAGAATCTGGGCAAGCTGCTGCCACTGCACAGTCGACGCTCCATCCTGCTGGAGTCGATCCGGCGGGCGCGGCTGAAGCAGCTGCGGGGCCCCAGTGCCCAGGCCCCTCGAGGCTCCCACGCCTGCCAGCAGTGCCGGGCCTCCTACAGGGACTGTGACGCGCTCATCATGCACCGCATCCGCCACATCGAGGGCAAGCACTGGCCCTGTCCGGTAGGTTCCCCTCCCGCAGAAGCCACTTTTCCAGCTCTGGCATGTCTGCCATGGTTGTTTTGTTTTTAGACCTGCAAAAGTGTGGACTTTTGGCATCTTTATGTCAAGGTTCAAAGTTCAACATCCTAAATGATAATGGAAGTACATGTATGCAAAATATTCTGAAATCAGTTGATAAACTTTAAGAACTGTTACAGTAGTTTGTTTCTTTCATTGGAAACCAAGATCCTGTTGAAGACGTTCTGAAACCGTTATGGTATCAGTCATAAGTGTGAGACGGTGTTGTTGATTTATTTTGTCAGTCATAAGTGTGAGAGAGTGGTCTTTATGCATTGTAGGCTCAGCCCTTCCTTTGTCTTTTCTTCTCAACTCTGTAGCTGTGCAGTAAGACCTTCTTCCGGCAGAAGAATGTCAAGAATCATATCCGGAATCACGACCCCAAGTTG
>JASCIP010000078.1:3335784-3345788 GCA_034783695.1 Sardinella gibbosa | reverse complement strand
TGTGTGTGTGTGTGTGTGTGTGTGTGTGTGTTGTATGAGCTTTACTCTGTGATGGGTGGTCATGGGTGGTTTGGAATGGTGGTTGTCTAGCGACTGTCTAAAAGAGCAAGCAGGTGTCACGTTGATTAAATCATCTTTCTTATGAGCTAAGGTTGAGAATCTCAGCAGCTCAACAGGAACTGGGAATGTGATTAAACATCACACCCATGACACATTTAGAATAGAAGCCAGCCAAACACGGGAACACCCACTCATTCACAACTCCAGAGACCAGACAGACAGTTAGGATATTTATTTAACTATGCCACAGCAATCCTGACAGGTTTAAGAACTATTTTAGAACCATTCTTAACATTCTGAAGCCAACCTGAAAAAATAGTCTGAAGATTCTGTTTACATTCTACAGATTCCAAAAGCACACAAGACAGAGCTGTGCTGTAACTGACAAAACAAATGTCACAAAAGGTCAAACTGAAAAGTGTCTTCTGTCAACACTGCAAAGTAGTAATAATTAACTTAGAAATATCTACAAAAGAAGGCCACCATAACCTTTCAACAATTAAAAGAGATAAAAATGATAGAAATGACAGAAATAATTTGCAACATATTCAGAAACTCAACAGAAGTAATAGATTAATGGAATTGACAATTTAGACTAGATATTGTCACTCAAATTATTGCGGTCATATCATTTAAAATCCTAATTGTTATACCAATTGTTTGAGTCAGGAATTAAATTAGAAAATGTAAGGTAGGCTATGGCTGGCATAAGGTAACCTTCTGTTTACATTCATCATTCACAGATTGTGGAAACACTTTATAATTAGTTACCATGATAGACTATAGTTTAGTGAGTTTTACACACAATGTTCTCCATCTTGCAAGTATTGTACACGGATCTCCTCCCATCCTCCACTCTCCTGATTATACCTTCATATCTGCTGTTGCTATAGTGACCAATAATACAGTACATATGGCTTTTTATCATTTGTTCATTTTATTTAGCCTAATAGTAGGCTATAATTCTTTTTTTCACCATGGGTTCTCTGCCGACTTACTGCATAGCTTTCAGAGTTCAGTCTATTCTACTCATTCCTCAGGCCATCCTTTATTAATGACGATGTTCTCAGACTAAGTCTGGCCGGTTGGTCGGTTGTGCCAGAAGAAGACAAGATACCCTAATAATGAAGACTCAGCAGAGACTTTATAGACTACATGCTGGAAAATGGCCCCATTGTACTAGCAAGGATATCTTTTCTTGTCACCCTGATACAAATTCTCTATTTTGTTTTCAGTTACTGTGATCCCTTTGTAATAGCACACAAATGTGTATAAAGCTATTTGTCATTCCGGAGTGAATCAAACCGAAGCCCTGTTGTCTGAGGCTGGCGAGTTCTGTCAACAGGTATCAGAACGACAGCAGAAGGTATAACGTAGACCGAATTGCTGATTAGGGCATGTCTATTTCGTTTTCATATGCGCTATTGTGTTCCTGGCCAGTTCCCGAATTCAGTCTACATTGTACCTACTGCTGTTGTTGTGATACCTATTGCACTCTGCAGCCTCAGACGACAGGGCTTTGGTTTGATTTACTCCGGATAACTCCTTTAAAGTCAGTGTGCCTATCCTAAGTGTGTGACGTTTAAAGATTTCATAATTTACTATGCATCTTGTCCACACTGAGACACACAAGGTTAATATTTTGTTACATATTCCTAACTTTGATATAATGTTTATGTGGATCATTATTACATGTTGCTACATTAGTACCTCAGTATCTTTTTCACTTCCCCCATGCCATGTTTTTAGAGCAGGTAGCTTGCTTTTTGCATCACTTGTATTTGTAGACCTTAATGCAGTGATGCATGCTGTCTGACACCACCAGGGACCCATCTGGGAGGAGGGTAAGTCCACGTGGGCTGCTCAGTCCTCGGCTCACCAGTGTCCTGCCAACACCCTGGGCAGGGTACAGGACTATGCGATGCTGCTGTGCCCAATCAGCCACCAACACCTCCCCATCACGGTCGATACAGATGCCCCAGGGGCAAGACAGTACAGGTCCCATGCCCGAGCACACACCCAGCACCCGAATAGTGGTCCATCCCGAGTCAAGGACCTTCACACAGGGCTCGCGCCCGGTCTCACTGCCCCTCTCTGACACGGCCAGCAGGTCGGAGTGCTGGGACGCTGTCACCAGGTAAGGCCTGTGGAAGCCGGTCACCACGGTGCGTTCCATCCTGGAGCCTGTCTTTGGGTCCAGCTTCATGGCGGTCAGAGTGCCCTTACGGATGTCAGCCACCAGGAACTCATCCCGTTTGGTGACAGTAACGCCCCGGGGAGCTTCCAGCCCATCTGAAGAGGCTGCTGTTGTTCCGGGGGCAGGGCTCCCCCCGAAGGTCTGTAGGAGGCGCCCGTGACGGTTGAAGATGAGGAGAGCTCGCTCGGCAGCACAGCTCAGAGCTATCAGGCCTTTGGCGTTAACGGCCACGTCAAAATAGTTCCGACAACGGCGCCCAGTGCCTGAGCCATTGCTTGGTGATTTAACCTGCTGCATGACATTTCCCACAGCGTCCGTCACCTGGACTCGGGCGTTCCCACAGTCTACCACAAAGAGCTGGCCCTGAGGGGTGGCGTGAACGCCGCTGGGTAAAGTGAGATCTGCACGGCCAGAGCCTTGCTTTCCAAACTGCCGGACCAGTCGCCCCTCTCCCAGTGTTACCAGCTCCCCATCCTCTTCCAGCTCCTCGACTAAGACAGGCTCATTTATCCCCTCCCTATTCCAGCTCCTTTCCTTTGATTGGGAGCTGCTCGAGCCAGATGAGAATCCCAGTCCATCTTGAGTAGATGAGCCATCTATCACCGACATGGAGAGCGATCGAGAGACCCGGCTCTGATGTCTCTGTCCCTTGTGCTGCTGGGAACGCTGGGTGCCTGGTTCCTTTGTGGCCGTACAGGAAAAGGCCCGTCCAACTGTTCGCCTCATCCCCCTCCCCAGACTGGGTGAGGCAGAGGAGGAGGAGAAACGACTGCGATGCACTTTCCATGCGTTATCCCCCTGGGCTCCATTGATGAGCGGACGGCTTCGCTGGGACAAGTCGACTGTGGACTTTGACAGCCGCGGTTCCTGACGGACGGAGCTGGTATAATCGCGGGGTGAGCTGATGATGAAGGTGTAGCCAGAGTCCACGCTGTCTGTCGGAGAAGAAGCTCGACCACCCGTCTCTCCATATGTCCCATGGGGGTGATCGTCAGAGCACCCACTGAGACGGGACCGAGCCCGGTCTCGTGAAGAAAGATCCATGCAGCTGTGGCTGGACAGAGAGTCTCTCGGGCTGCTGCGGGGGGATGTTGGTGATGTCCCAAATCTAGAGAGGCTTCTTGGGGAATCCTGTCTGCCCTTGCGACGGTCCCTGTTTGAATCAGTGGTGTCAAAACTGCGAAAGTACCATCCGTCCTTCCCAACACTACTCTGCTCAAGAAAGGGTGAAGGTTCACGATGGGATAGTTGGCTTCGCTTGTCTCGTAAGTTGTGCCGGTGCATCTTTCCTGTCCTGCTGCTGCCAAGATCCTCACCCTCTGAGTCTCCATTGCCAATCAAATTGGGAACAGCCAAAAAGAGACAGTCCCCTCGTGGATCAGATGTGGGGCTCTCTTGCTCCTCATCCTGGGATGAGTCTCGCTCGCTTGAGTCCCTCTTCGGGGGCCACTGCTGCAATCTTGAGGACAAACGTTTCATCTCCTCTCCTGATTCCTCATCACTGCGTGCCGACAGTCGCAACTTTCTGACGACCCTTGTGTTCCCGCTAGCGGACGATTTGGCCACTACCTGAGTTTGACCCTGTCCAGACCCAGCCCCTTCTGGTGTACCTCTGCAATCCTGACTGCTGATTTCTGGCTCCCCATAGTGACCCCCAGTGGCATGGAGGGCACACAGCTGCCCTTGGGCACCACACCCTCCCACGGGAAAACTGAGGTTGTGTTCCTGGATTTTGATCTCGCCAAAGCTGATGGGTTTCGCTTGGGAGCTGGGCTTGAAGGTCACACGCTTGAGGGACAAGGAGATCTGGGGGTCTCTACATGAGCAAGATCAGATGCTTGATTGATAGTTTCCTCAGTATCACAAATTCACTGTAAAAGAAAAAGGGGGGGGGGGGGGGGGGTAGAAAGTTTTAGAAAATAAACATGAAAAAACAAACATTTAATAATTTAATTGTTATTAATTGAATGAAGTTATTGCATTTAATGATTTACTATTGATGTTTTACTGCCACACAACTGATCATCATGCATTGCATGTTTTTTTAGAGGAAAAGCACAGCGGAGGGTATTGAGATCCTCATAAAATGTTCATGATATCATTACTGCCACTGATTGCTCCTTATATACTATATACATAAAAGCATGCCTTGGTTTACACTAATGTCCCTGAGAACCACTCTGCATTAGATCCATTTAAAATGATTTCTGGCTGGTTTCAGATCTCAGCATGATAGAGGTACAGGGAATATCTAGTTCCCGCAAGCCTCCCTTAATATCCAAGATCAATCAAGGGTGTTTCATTTTTTATGGCAGCACAGAATCTACTCTAGCATACATCCATGGACTTTTACTGAGTGGGCGACTCACTCAAACGAGACTTGAGGATATAGAGTTCATAAAAAGGTGCAAAAACAGCAGAAACACGCCGAACAGCACTGCGGTGAAATACTGTGAAGGTTAAAAGACTCTAGCGTATGTCTCATCATGATGCTTTATTCCGAGTGACTCCAGCTGTCAGAGTGATTCCCGTTTCACAATGGAGAAGAGGCCATTGAGAAACAGTAATAACACACCTGTCAAATCCTGGAGCTTTTCTGGCAAATTCCCTTATTGTGATATAAAGACAAGTCATAAATCTCTGGGCTGGAGGTAATGCTTACAGGGATAAAACTGGAACATATTGAGTTTATTGGTCTCCAGGTCCCTGTGCATCTTCCCCTTTTGAATCCACAAGTTGTACTATTGATTTATGTTTTCGTATAAGGTGACCAGACTTCTGAGATGATAATCAGGGATATTTTCATAAATTTTTCTTTGCAACCAGGAACATATCTATTTCTACAGTCATCATTAAAATAAGTAATGTTTTAACTTGAGGTCGTCTGGCCACCCTATTTTAGCAGGACAGAAAACAAATCAATCGTAGCATCAGCCAACCTCAGCATCAGCCTTTCTCATATTCCACTGTCTGAACAACTCATCAAGCTCTTAAATTAAAGTGGCTTTACTTGCAGAATCATATTTGCATAGGCTACATGTTTGCAGAACCTAAATATACATCTCTGTGACTCATGCAGTTTGGTCCCGAATGAGTCCTCAGTAAATGTTATCTCAGAGTCTCAGTGCTTCTGAATTTCATCTTGACAGAAAATCTCAACCTCACCATGCATTCCCATTCCAATTTGCTGTCTGTGCCAATAGCCAAAGGTAGAGTAAGATTTGTGCTTGAGCTATTTCTTTCTATAGGCCTACATATGAAATAAGCTCAGACTATACATGCATTTGAATCTAATTCTATAATTATTGCGAATCATTTATTTCCCCCCTCGGATTCACAGGAATTAAAAGAAGAGGAGGGTATCAAAGTTCTGCACTGACAAGATCCCCATGGGAACACGGTCAGTTGTCCGGGAGATGGCTAACCAGGAAGAACATATGCAGCACACTTCTACACACTCTTCCATTCATCCCATACATTTTAATTCAAGCTGTGATTTATGTTCAAGATACATCAGTGGCAAGGCATCTTATGGAATATTTAAGGCTGTAAATGTTAATGCCACAAAGCTGTAACTATTGTTATGATGGATGGGCAGTACTGAGAAGCGCAAGGGAAGACAGGCGATGTGAAGCTACTGTCTTTCTTTGGCAGAGGACTTTATTAGCATTTCAAATGCGGAGACGCAGGCAGAAGTCGATGGAATAGTGTGTGTGTGTGGGAGGTGAAGTCAGTCTTGAAAGCTGAGGTGTCATCAAGTTAGCAAACATGCACACACACTCTCACAAATTGTTACACACAGGAAATATGAACAAACATCACACGTGCACACACACACACACACACACACACACACACACACACTTCCACTTTCAAATCCTGTGTCTTTTCCTCCTCCAGAAGTGTGACGTTTCACATCAGGGTGGTGAGGCTCCGATATTTAATTCATGAAGAGGAACCAAGTGACTGAGAGAAGACTGAGCCTCAGTAGGCATGGCAAATGTGTGTGTCAGACAGACATACAGACAGAGAGCGAGAGAGAGAGAGAGAGAGAGAGAGAGAGAGAGGAAAGAAAAAGAAAAGGGAGTTTGAGAGAGATGTCAGTGCCTCAGGAAAACCACACAGTATGAATTCTGTCAATGGTAACCATGGGGACTTTCACATCTATATTTGATAAAGTTTATTAAGAGTATGTATGTATGTAAAGTGGGTTTAATGCATATGCAATAGTTACAGCACACTTTGGGTAAGATTTATGTAAAATTTTGACATGTCTACATCTAAGCTATACTGACATTTTCAAATGACATTTTCGACGCTGCAGCATTTTTTTTTCTCAGTGACAGGCTGAGTTGAGTAGGACAAAACTTTGAGCTTTTTAACTTTTTACCCTTATCATTATGTGATGTTATTGAATTTTGTCTTTATTACTAAAGTAATTTGCCATTGGTTTCATCTTATTTTCTTTATATCTACTAAAACTTTTTTGAGTTTAAATGGCTTAAATGTTTAAATGTTGCTATTTCAGAGTTCTCTGAAATAAGGACATGTAGCCTAGAATATTAAGATCATCACATAATATAACAAAAAGACTTGAAACCTGCACTGATACTTTGACCTCATCTGAAATTGTTTAATAAACTAGTTGGTTAGAGAACAGACCACAGAAAGGTTGTTCCGGGTGTCCTCTTCGCTGTGGCAGTTCTCCAGGTGAGATAGGGAACGTCCTGAACACCTGACACTCTGGGTGTAGCCTGTCTGCTTTACTATGGAAAGGGGACCTGTCATGTGTGACAGATGAAACAAAATAACAAGCTAAAATGGGTGCATGTGTGTACTTATGCCAGAGATGGTATTTTTTGCAGAATAAAAATAGAGTATGTGATCGTGACTCATTATAAATAAGCAGGCTTTGTGTGTCTGCCTCTGTGTGTTTATTCATCGTGACAGTAGAGCAAGCATCTCCTGCTCTCTCTCTCTCTCTCTCTCTCTCTCTCTCTCTCTCTCTCTCTCCTTTCTCCTGTCACAACTGAAACCAGTATCTCAAATTACCCTCTGCATTATCAATGAGGAGAGTGTTTCTATTGAGCATGGTTGGCTGTATCAAATGAACACTGGAGAGAGATAAACTTTCATCATATTTCTCCTCCATATAATTAGTAATAAACAAACACATGTGAAGGGGCACCAACATAAATGTGTGCAGGGATGGCAATGCCAAAAATGATTCATTTAAATGATAATGCTGTTGTGTCTTTTCTAGCAGTCTTTGCAAGCAGAAACAAAAAGCAATTCAACCAGCTGCACTTGCAAACAATTACTCTAAACACATTCTCCTCGCAAACGGACAGAAAATCCACTACATAACACTTCAAAACCAATATCAAATAATAATTCAAATTGTACAAACTACTACTACAGAACTAGCCTACTTGTACCTAATTACGGAAAAAAATACATTAAATTAGAATAAGGCCATGCATAAACATTTTAAAAGTATGCTAATACCTGTCTTACCTGTGCTGAGGTAGGCTGCACCTGTGCCCCGTCTGTAGATAGTCCTCTAACTCAACATGATTCTCTCTCCCTCACTCTCTGTGCATCCCTCTTCCTGTCACTCAAACATGGGAGGGCTTTTTCTTTTCATCTGTTGGCTCGCTGGTATTCTTCTGTTGCTAGGACACAGCTAAGCCAAGTTTGGTTTCCTTGGGACCCTGTTAAACCAAACAAATCATGAAGTTTTTTTTGTTCCATTTTAATTTGATTTGGAAACGTAATGGGCGGAAGAGGATGTCTGAATCAATAAACCTGTGCCTTGGGTAGCAAGCTGAAGAATTGCTCCAAAAACATTCTTTTGAAGGGTCCTCTGGTAGAGTAATACATCGACACCATCAATATGATAAGTAAAAGTGGATGCTTGGTCTTATCCAATTAAAGGTTAAAACAAACAAACAAAATAAAACAAAACAAAACAGTGAAGGTTATGAATATTAACAGGAAGCAGTTGAAATGCATAATTCTGACACAACTGGAAGACACTAAACCCACTGTAATATACAAACACATTGAATAGATATAAACATCAATGTTTTAGAGCATTCACTGTCAACTACCACAGTATTTCTTGTGATTAAAGTATTAAACAGTGTTATCCTATAGTGGAAAAGAACATCAACATCAACAAAACATCATATTCAATATAATTTATCTTGAAGTGACACTTACTCAGGAAATATACAAGTAAGCAGGCAGTTAGAAGGACTACTACAGTACTTCAGGCCAAAACATTTTGCAAACAATTTGTCATAAGGTGCACTGAACTTTTAAAGTCTAGTTTGACTAAATACATCAGGAATGTGCACATGATGCTACCAAGTTGCATGCTACAGAATAATCACAACATTTCTGAGGAATCTGAATTCCTCAATCTTGGAATGGAATTAATTGGAATACAAAGGATCTTTATGACATCATGACAGCAGGATTAGGAGAACATCTAGAGGTTCAGACACTCCCAATAATCCTCAGCATTGATGGCTAGATAGTGGGGCCTACTAGAATTTTTCCAGCAAACCTCCTCAAGAGGGGCACACCATGGCAGGATCCAGTAGTGCTGGCCCTGGCATGAGCCTGGAGGAGGCGAATAACATTTGGCAGTGTATAAAGCACAAGGTGAGAAAGAGCCAAGGTATGATTAGCACAGAAGTTGACAACATATCAACATAATAGTTACAAGCTATACATGCACACCTAGTTTTTTTTTTTTTTTTAGCTGTGAGCAAAACTGAACCCTCAATAAACAAAAATAGGTCTACACTGAAACATTTAAAAAGTGGATAAAGTGTAAGACTAATCAATTATATTCATTTATGTTGCAAACCTAATTTAGCACCTTATACTTATGTGCTTGTTTTGGAAACCTCTGATACTCCAGGACCTGGCTGATATGGCGGCCTGACCTCATTTCAAGATAGATGTTTGGTTCTCAGGTGACTTTGCACACGGACTAGTGTCGGCCTGTTCAAACCTGTTGGGCAAGACTGTGCTTGACACACTAACCCATTTTTTAAGTTTATAAAAATAACAGAGGTCAGGCACCTATCATCCTATCATTTGTTTATTTATTTGTGGAAGAGGCATTTCCGTCATTCAGTTTAAACCTGCACATTACCCTGCTGAAGGTTATAACTTGTGCCTAACATCTATAATGGCAAAACTGTCTGCTCATCTTTCATTTCCATAGTTCAAGGCTAGTGGTTTTCATGTCTCACATACCACTGACAAACATCTCATTTAAGTTCTACTAAACAGTAGTTTCATGGCACAAGATGCATTTTTCTTCAGTTCTGTGGAGAACAAATTCAATTGCAGGAATTGCAGAAGTGTGGTATTGGTAAATTTTTCAGTACGTCCAAAATGATCAAAATTAAAGCCATGTTACCTAGGCATCTTACACCACAAAACAAAACAGTTCTTTATTATGTGTTAAAAGCTCAGATCCATATGCAGTGTAAGTAGTTTATAACTGTGTGTACAGGTGGTCACTAAGATGTGTGGTAGTGGGTGGACCCCGACCCCTCACCTGCAGGATGCCCATATGTTCCACCCGCTGTCCGTCATCGGCAAGCGGATGGAACGCTCGCTCCGCCTTCGGAAGGTTCGCAGCCTCTTTCCCCTGGGACCCCTCTCTGAACTCATAGACCGGCCCGACGACCCTGACTTCAACCCACGACCCCTGGGCACCGTG
>JASCIP010000078.1:504063-517186 GCA_034783695.1 Sardinella gibbosa | reverse complement strand
CAACACACAAACTTTTGGTCAGTGCGACAAAACACCTCAAGCATCCACCGCTCCCTCGTCATCCGGAACTTGATTTTCGTGTCCGCGCATATAAAAAAAAAATTAACATTTATGTAAGAAATGAGAGCAAGCAGGTTTTTTTGGCGTCTAAAACAGACATGGACACAAGATGGCGCCAAAGTGCTAGGCTATATCTCAGGAAAAGCACTTTGGCGCCATCTTGTGTCCATCTCGTGTCAATGTCTGTTTTAGATGCCACTGCCAGAAAAAGAAAAAAAACCTGCTTCTTCTCATTTCTTACATAAATATATTTACTTTTTCTGCCGCGCAGCCTTTCTTCTGATATGGCTCATTCATGACATTTCGTTCATTTGTTGTCTTAATTGTAGGCCTACTGTCAAGGTGTATCTTTGAAACTTAAAATTATCAACGTTGAGATAAAAGGATCACAAAATAAGGACACAATCCAAATGCATGGGGTTGGGAGAGATTAAATATGATATTTTATCCCCAGTGCATCAAATTAGATTTACACAATTCTTTAGTGTATTATAAAAGTGAAATGGTTCATCACAAAATTCTAAAAAAGTTCTATAATTTTTCCGAGTTTTTGTTTACATTGCGTAACGTTAACCTATGCGCATATTAGAAAAGAACCTATTTTAATATGCGCACACGAAAATCAAGTTCCGGATGACGAGGGAGCGCTGAACAGAAATCACACTCCACATCACCTGGTCCAGCGACAGCATGGGAAGATGCTTCTACAAAAGGTCGTAGTCCGTCTTCCTTAGCTTCAATTGTTTCATGAAGATACATGGATGTTGCAAGAAAGTGGAGGTGTTGGAGAGGGAAGCAAGCGGTTTATGTTTGAGCCGCGGGAAATTATCTAGTTCCACAGCTATCCACACGAGGGAGTCAGAGAATTATAATTCACAGAGCCGTGTAGCGATGCTTCACCTCAGATAATTCATCTTTCCCCACGCAGGTAGAATTCAAGGATGTTGTGAGATCAGATAGGTTATACGATAAGATACCCACTATATTATATCACATCATTATATAGCCCTAGCACCTCAACAACACAACCCTATGCAATCAGATTCAAAAGCCAGAGCCCTGTATCCTTGCTGTCATGTTGACATATTGCCAGGTAAGAGGTGGGTGGGTAGTAAGGTGCCAACAGCAACAATATCCTGGCAATTAGTGTGACATGATGGTGTAGAGGACGGTGGGGAGGGGCAGTGTGTGTGTGTGAGCGAGAGAGGGACAAGGCAGAGGTGTGTGTAAGACTAGAGACACCCACTGACATACTGCTGCAGCACTTAATGGGCTAATTAGTAATTCCATCTCAGGGGCAAGACTCCAGGCCGTCTCTTTTACACATACCAGGATCAGCTTACTAAAGGTGTGCATGTGCCATTCAATTTATTAGCTGGAGGACCAGGGAGGACCAGAATCTCATCACCTGGAAATGTAGGGTAATTACTTGGCAGTCTCTTCCTGTAGAGAGATCTGTCAAAGATTAAAAAAAAGCTCAGTTTTTACCCTCTTGGTCTCAGTGCTCCTACCTGAACTGGATGTTTGGGGCAGCTGGGGCCTGTGGCCTCTGACTTGTGATAAAGGGTGGCTGCTTCGATCCTCGATCAGGAAACCTTTTGGCTGTGATTACACATTGCCCATTGCATGGCTGAGGTGCCCTTGAGCAACCCCAAGCAAGTACCCAACCCCTCACTGCTCCCTGGGTGTCACAGAGGAAGGCTGCCCACAGCTCATGAGCTAGCATGTGCTTTAATACCATGTGTTGAATGAGGTCATCATGGCTTTGGGTTTCCTCCCAGGTCAGAAATCACACTCCAGGCCACCAGTGAAGTACAGAATATTGTGTCATCGAATGTAAATCATGTCGCCAAATCGTTTACAATTAAACGGTCAATGATTGATGCATCTCACAACAAAACCCAATATAGCCTATTGGGCACATTGGAGGTGCAAACAAAACTCATTTATTAATACTTGAATGTCAAGACACGAAGATTACGCCATATGTATTTTATTAAATAAAATTCATACAAAAATATAACATGAAGGAGCAAGTGCTGTGTGAAAAAGACAAATGGAAGTTGTTTGCATGTCTACCATACATACAGTACAATTGTTGACAGAAGCCATAAAAAGGATGCTTTACGGTCATAACCAAAGCATGCAGAGATTGAGTGGTTCTGGTCCTGTGCTAACGAACCGTAACCATATACATCAGAGAACCAGAGTAATCTTTGACATACTCCCAGTCCAGGCAGAGACCTCAAAGAAGTCTACAGTCACGTCTGTATCGGTGATGCCTGCAGTAAGCAGTTTGACACGTACTTTATAGCAATATTTACAGTGATTAACAAATTGAATATCAGTTGAAGTGAAAATGTATTTTAACATAACATTATACTTGAGGACGTACTCAGGATGCCTGTACATTCGTTAGATCCTTCCTTACCTGTGATCACACCCTCACTTTTGACCGTGACGTAATCAAGGACTCTGTATCCACTGTTCCTCCTGCAGACTTCTTCAGGAGCCTTAAATTTGACCCGGTCTCCCTTCATGAAGCCTGTGACTAGACATGGAAAAGAAACATGCATGTGTTAATGTCAACTAGTGGCTCAGAGGAGAAAGAGGAGGAGAATTTGTAAAATGTAAATTGAAATACAATGTACCAGTATTTGCATTCTGATAAAGAATAATATATATTACAGTACCTGCTTATTACTTCATACTCCTTCTTGATAACAGTTGATGCATGTGAGGTCTACCGAATGAAAGGGGTACAGTATTTTTCTGTTGGTGCACTGATATTAGGAGGAAAAGGGAAACTACCATTGTGTATTGCCTGATGGAATTGTTTTGTTCTCTCCCGCAGATGAGGCGTCACTGACTGCATCACTTTACTGAAGGAGAACTGGGACTCAAAGGTGACCGTGAGAAGAGTCCGAGTGACAGGCGGAGAGGAGAGTTGTGACTGGAATCTCTATTGGGGAAGAGGAGGGACAGATCACAGTGGTGCCATGGTGGCTAATAAGAAGGCTGGCTAGCAAGCAGCAGCGAAAAAAGTTGTGGCATCAATTCAGAGATGCCATTGCTGTGCCCTGCCTTGAGCCAAGCACTGAACCAGGGTCAGTCTCCATTAGAGCAGCCCTGGAGTAATAGCCTGTGCACAGAGGACTCAAAGTCCCACAAGGACATTCGTCACACGATTCATCGGCTTCTAGGACGTCTTCCGTGCACAGAGCCCTTTGGATTTGGATTTTTTGGATTTGCTTTGGATAAAAGCATTGGTTAAATGCTTGAATAAATTTGTCTCAACTGCCAGCCGAGTTCTACTCCACTATCGATCCCATTAACTTGCAGTAGTTTTGCACTACCTTGTGTGCTAAGGCTGAATTCCTCAACATATGGATTGTTAATATTTTAATTAGCATGAAAATTTTAAGATTTGGGAAGGAGAAAGACAGACCGTGAGTACACTGTAAACAAACAACACTAAAAATGTTAAATAAACACATAGCATGAACACCACCTGAAGTCAGAGCATAGGAATACTGGATATTTCAAGGTCCCCGAGTTGGGAGTCTATGGCTCTCTTATTGGCAGCAAGTAACATTACCTGGAGGAAATCAATGGGGTCCTCGATTAGCTGAAGCTGCCTCATTTCAGCATCCCTATTCTCCAGTTTGAGGATTTCCATTTTCAGCACTCTCAGGTGTCCTTCAGCTCGACTCGCCTCTACCCTCTCTTGGGTCCTGATCGACAGCTTCACCTCAGAGCGCTTTCGCTCCATGTACCGGATTAACTCCGTAAAGATCCTCTCTGTCTCATCAACAGCATTCTGTGCAGAGATCTGGGAACCAAATCAGGGCACTCGTAGAAGTAGAATGCACATTGCACACTCTGCAAGCAATTTCATTCTCCGATGAGACCCATGCACCAATGTGTTTTCTTGCACCCATCAACAACTAATCAATACTGAGCAAATTGCATGCTATGCTGAACAAAAGTGTCTGCAAAGAAATTTAAACATGATCACATACAAATCTCTGCTGTCACTGACTGTATCTTAAATCAGACTGTTCTGCATTTGTACTGTAACTGACTAAAAGGATGAATGAATTGAAAACACTATACAATATTTACACAAATTACTCTCCCAGATCATGCACAGATCTTCATGTTTTTTTTTTTTTTTTTTTACTTTTTTTGAGCAAGAACATGGTGATGTGCAACAATAGTTTTATGGCAGTCATATACAGTATTAATGAATGTTCACCTGCAATGACTCCAGAGCCAGTTTCACCTCCTCCACCTCTTTCTCCTTCTGATTGATTTGACTCTGGTTTTCCCTCTTCATCTGCAACAACTCTACCTGTGGACAAACCACCATTACAGCTTTAGGGAACATTTCACAAAAGATGGGTCAGAATATTTGAACAATCTCGCTATAGTTGTGAACAGGCAGAGAGAATATTTTCATCAAGGATTTTCAACAAGCATGTTGCCACCGTGTAAACCATCTTTTTGTAATTTTTCTAATTTTGTTTACCAGTCAGTCCTTAACAGACAGTTTTCAGTAGGAGTAACTAACAGGTTTCCATCAGCCTACCACATGGACCACTGAAGGAGAAGAGGAAGACAGCAAGACAACTTGGGAATGCATTTTAAAAACCAACCTGCTTATGAGTTTGTTCTGCTTTAACAGACACAGCTTTGTGACCATTGTGGCCGTCCATCAAACAATGCATACAGATTAACTTTTGGTCTGTATGACAAAACACCTCAAGTATCCGGTCGTGTTCTGAGCAGATCCTCTCCTGTAGCTGTGGGATGGCATTAACCAGCTTGTGTTTGCTAAAGCGAGGCACTTCATAGTGAGGCTGGATATGAACTTCACAGTATGAAACCAGACACGTTAGACAAGACTTGATGGCTTTGAGTTTTCTCCCTGTGCAGAAATCACACTCCACATCACCTGGCCCAGCGCAGCAAGGATCTCTAGAATGGTGAAGTAGGTCAGTCTTCTTCAGTTTCTCCACAACGCTGGCCAGCATTGTGTTTCGACGAAGCGCAGGCATAAGAACAAACTCCTCTCTGCATTGGGGGCACTTGTAAAAGTCCATTGGTTCTGTTTTATCCCAGCAGCCTTTAATACAAGTCAGACAGAAGCTGTGTCCACAGCAAATGGTTACTGGGTTAATCATCAGATCCAGACAGATAGAACAGCGTAAATCATCCTGAGATACCAAAACACTTGCCATTTCAATAGTACACTAAAGCTGAGGCATGAGTTTGGAGCTGTTCACACTTTATAGGTTCCTTTATGATATCACAAGAAGATGATTGGCTACCTGTCAAGCCAAGGCGGGCTATTCAAATTAAATCACAAACTTTTGGAAGAGCACACCTAGGCCTAATCAGGGTTATCAGCATGCGATTAAAAAACAATGGGTAGAAATAGGGCACCTACTGTAAATTTCTATCCTTATTCACATGACAAAAAAGTGTTTCACAAAAAAAATTATTTGTGAAGTTAATGACACAACATAAGACAAGTTCTTGTGTCATTGGGAAGATATGCCTGAACCATTCTGACCTGACTGACTGTCAAAAAGTAGGCCAACATTTCATTTGTCAGTGCGTTTTAAGATTCACTCCGTTAATTGTTTCCCGTGGCCTGATACTGTGAAGTGGGCATGAAGCATCAGTAATAAAAGGACAGCTCCACGTGTCAGCATTTGTGTCTCTCATGACCTACTCACAGACTGAATTACAAGTAGTTTGTCACAATGCATATTTAATCTGCCACTAATATATGCAGAGCCGGGTGTTAGATGGCCGATTCGATAACCAAACCAGGCACGAGGACAACATGGCCCTTTCAGAGTTAAGTCTGTAAACCTTTTCTCTTCTTCACCGTTTCAGGCTCCAGAATGGCATCGTGAAGATTTTTCGATGTTTTCAACTTCATGTTGTATGAAAAAAAACTTGTTTATTATACAGAATCCGGATAAATAACAATCAGTCTATCGACTCTTCGATTTGCCAACCGCCAATAAAAATAAAGAAGAAGAAGAAGACTCTTCGGTTTAAAATTTAATCAAGGGATAAGGATATTTCCCTCGGCAAGTTGTGTGAAAACTTAACGTTAATCACATGTTGGCAAGTGAGAGGAGGGAACGCGGGCGCGCTTGGGAGGGTGCGCCTTTTGGCTGCGCGGTGTATTGGTGCTAGGAGGCAGCCCTGGGTACAGTGAAAGATCAAGAGATCCGGATGGGTTCTTTCATTTAGAAGTCCTGTTACCACAAGGCAATTGTTTGGTTTTCGAGGCAAACTTCAGCGCCAGGTACGTCAAGAGAGCGACGATTTGGACTTTGCTTTGGTCTTTTGCTCTAAAATGCTTGCTAGTTTGTGCCAAGTGTAACGTTAACGTTACTCGTGAAGTTAAGAGCAATGTGAGTTAACATTAGCCACACTGTGCTGGCATTGCATCGTTATTGCACATGTGAAAACGTTAGCTAGCGAGCTAACCGTCCCGACAAGTTATCGTGGTTTCGCAAAAGTTCTAACGTTAACTTAATTGCGATGGTCCTGTTCCTAACGTTAAAGTCACCCAGTTAGCATTCAACCTGCACATTTTCCCCACGAGAGTTGCTAATGTGAAATTAAAGTGACACCATGGCAAATTATCAGTAGAACCGATTAGCCTAATGATAAGTCTCTCTGGTTAAATATGTAGCCTACAAGAAATTATGCCGTGTTGAAAGAAGACTTAACAGTTAACCTTACAGTAACTGTTAACCTGACACTACATGATTAGCTTAACCTTCTTCGGGATAATCTTAATTTTACTTTTTCGTGTTTATGATGCAGCAAATGTTAGCTAGCTACCGAAATGACAGTGCTGACACGTGAAAATATCGGCATATTCAGTTCCATGGATCGAGTTTTTGCCATTTTATTTCAGAATTGTTTAGCCATGAGCTGTTCCATGCCAATCTAACTCAGAAAACAAATTGCCCAAACCAGTTTGCCAGCTAGCCGGCCACCCGTGGTTACACCACATGGGTAGGAACAGTACCGCTGGGCAATGACTTGGCTATGCTATCGTGTTGACACAGCAGTTCATTACTAGCCAATGTAGCTAACGCTAGCTTCGGCTGTAGCTAAGTTGCCCCGGTGTTTGACAGAATGACGTGAAACTGAAGCAACTTTACCTCAGCGTTAAAGGAACTTATTGCTTTGGTAGTTGAATTTATGCTTCCTCACTGTCGGTTTACTTGCCAACAAAAGCCATAACTGCATGTAACGAAAATCTCCACAAAATGCATATTGATATCATGACCACGACCACCCTCTGATAGAAAATAACTGCCGCAATACCCGCGTTTTTTCGGGTGGTGGGAGATATGGGGGGAGATGGCATATAACATTAGCTATCACGTCATGCAGCTAAACGAGATTTAACTACTGGGTGAAATACTTGTTATTATGACTGATAGGCCGACTTAATATTGAATTATTATAATACATTTTCAGGTATATATAACTCACAAGTCATGTACTAAATGCACAGATCTATGGATGCCATTTGTGGTGTTTTCACGGTGTGGTTGACACTTTTTTTTTTTTTCTTTTTTTTTTCTTTTCCTTTCTTCTCTATACTTCTTAGGTGAATACACGTCGCCTCCTACTTTCAAGTTGTCCTTTATGTGTGCGCCAACGTTAGTGCCATCTAGGTGTGCCATGGCCATTCATGGCAACCCATGGAGCTGAAGACATCAGGAGACCGCTCCGGCGCAGCCGCAGGCTCTCCCATTCCCAGTCCGGTCTGACTGTCTACGCCCAGTCCGCAGTGGTGCATGCCCCGTCAGCTCGCTCTCTGCCTGCTTGCCCCCTCCAAAAAAATCTCCAGGCCCAGCCGGCAGTGCTGACCCCCATTCCCGGTCTTGCCCCTCTGAGGGTAACTGCTCATGACTTGCACCCCTCGTGTTTCTCAGGGATCCCACCGACCTGTGCCCTCCCGTCCTCACCTGTCCCCGTTGTCGCGCCCCGACCCCTCTGCACGCGCAGTGCTAGCGCAGGTGCCCCCCGCCGCTCCCCGCGCACTGCTAGGTATGCCAACGTGGCACCCACAGGTGTGTCCAAGGGACCGGCCTCGCTCCAGTCTAGTTCCTCCTCATCTCCCTCCTCCTCTTCCTCCTCTCTTGTGCCCATCTCGTCGCAGTGCCACGGTCTGTGCCCACTGGATGCCCAGCTCCCCCTCTGCCAGCTGGACCCACTGAGGTTTGGAACAGGTCTGCTGGGCAAACGGGCCTCTTCCCCTCAGCTCTCTGTCTACCCGACTTGCCCCTCCCCGCCGAAAGCATCCGTATCTCGGCGTGGGGTGGTTGTCACAGTGACCAGAGCAGACGGCGCTGCTTCTCCCAAGGCCAGCATGCCAACCAACCAGTCTTCCCCCTGGAGTGGTGCCAAGCTCAGGGAAGCGGGCAGCATGGTTAATGGACTGACGACACAACTAACCGGCAGTGCTGCAGTGCCTTCCTCTCCCACACACACCCGCGCAGTGGACAGCGACCCTCTGGACAAGCTACCCTTATGCCCTCCGTCAAATCGCTGCAAGGGGGATGGACGGGCGGAGATGAAAGCCGCTGCACCTTCAGTCGTCGTGCCTTCGCAGGAGAGCAATGGCGACGTGCTGCTCAGCCACGTCCAGATTCAGAGCGATCTTCCCTCTCCTCCTCCTCCTCCCCCTCCCAGGCCTGCGGCCGTGACCTCGCGAGCCCAGAAGGTCAAGTCAGAGGTCAAGCTGACAACAGCCATACGCAAGCTCGCAATGACGAGCAGCGCACGCCTCAGCCGGACGCTAAATGGCTACGGCGCAGCCGCCCGCTCCACCGGCGCTATGGCAACTGCCAGCGTGCCCTCTCGGAAGTCACCACTCCGAAGCCTTACCCAAAGGGAGCGGGAACCCCCTACGACTGGGACTAACACTGGCACTGTTGTACCCGCTGAGAACCCTAGTTGTGACCCCTGCAGCCCCTGTTCCCCTGCCCCCCTGTCTCCCCACCACTGTGCCATTCCAGGGGAGACGTCTCCTATTGGGGTGCCCCTCCCGGCGCCCTCTGTTTACTCTGTGACCTCTGACCTCTCCGCCATACACCTGACCAGGAAGGGTGGCGCCCAGGCACCCCCTGACGATAGCTGCCCCAGCCCGAGCTCCCCCACGGGGCAGGATGCAGCAGGAAGTCAGCCTGAGCTGGAGCCCAAAGGGTGAGCAGTTGGCCTTTCCCTCACCACCTTTAACACTGTAGGGATTCTTTAAGGGGCTGCAGAGAGAGATTAGCCTAGCTAGTCTCTATATTTGGGTGCAAAGCATCTTTTCTCTATCTGTAAAAAAATAAACGTGATGATGGTAGTAGTGGTAGTAGTAATGCTAGAAGAAGAGCTTTATTTTGTCCCCAATGGGCCGATTTCATTTCTGTTTCAGAAGTAAGGACAGACATAAACACACGTCACAAATATAAAATATTATGATATAAAAGAGTTTATAAAAATTGTAGCAATAGTCATACACTATAATCCCATCCATAACCTTGATACAGATGTGTATGAAGGGAAATGTAAATCTATGGTTGATTAGTCATACAGGTGGGTCAAATTAGTAGCTTAGTATTTGTGTACTCTGAAATTGGAGCCTCTGAAAGATGTGAATGTCTAGTCCAGCTTGAAGCATTATGAAGGAGTAAGTCTGCCATATTGAGTTCACTGATCATGTGTGTACAATTAGTTGCGTTCTACGTCAGCGAATGTGCAGTCAGAGATGAGGGCCTTTGAAAGCTTTGTGAATGTGTTGTGCAGCAGCTTGGAAGCGGACGAATGTTCAGAGAACAAGTATAGTCAAGTATAGTATAGTCCCCCCGCCTACCTCACATCTGAAGTATCTGTCAATATCTCTCTCTCACTCACACACACACAGACACACACACCATAACATTACATTATGTACAGCAAGCCATATCTTTCTGTCCTTGAATGCCCTGGCTCGCTGTGTTCTGATTGCAGGATGTCTCCTCTGATTACAAGCACTTGACTTGTCAGAGATGAACTGAGTCACGGCAGTCATGCTGTCAAGTTGTGAGTCTCAGGGCAGCTGGTGTTACATGGAGCCATTCCGACAGAAAACATTCACAGGCTTGGCCACTGTGGCATGCTAAAGGACTGACCAAATCTGTCTGCATGTTTTGAAATGTGACCCCTGCTTTGCTTATAGGGATAGTGTGAATGTTTGTGTGTGTGTGTGTGTGTGTGTGTGTGTTTGACACCCACTTATGTGTGAAGGAGAGAAATCCTTATTATGTTAATGTGTGTGGGAGAATCTAGAGGAGTATGTGTTGGGGTCTGTGTCAGTGGTGCGACCATTAGGTAGTAAATCGTCACCGTACCCCATCCAAAGAGCATTTTTACAGCCGTCTGGAAGCCCTGAGACATAGGAATGTAGTGTAGGCAAGCCACTACTGAAGTCTAGTTCAACCTGTCAGGTAGTCAGAATTGGCTTTTGTTTGTGCTCACGTGCACTTTGCTCACTTTGTTTTTTACAGCAGAATAGTTTTTCCTTCTCATTACCTTGACAGCAGAACAGTGAACCCTTACACATTGTAACACACACCCTGACTGATAAGTATGTATTAGGGGCAGTTGTTTTATCAGTTCTTGAACATGACTCATGCAGTTGTTTGTGTTAGTTTCATTGATCTGCCCTTGCTTTCCCAACACCATAGGGACACAATGACACAGTTGTATTGCAACAACCAAAGTTGGCACTAACTGGTTTTGGGAAGTGAACCTCTCTTCAGTAGTAAATAGTTTGCAGCATACTCCTTATTTGGGTAGTTGTCCTGATTTCATGATTTGTTGGTTTGGTTTGGTAGTCAGGAGACTGTTGCCATGCTACAAGATGGGGAGGAGGAGCTTCCTGATGAGAACAACTGCAGCGGTGATGACAATGGTAAGGATGTCACGACACACACGTCATAAGATGAGATGAATCCAGGCATTGCATAGAAGAAGGTACTGTATAAACGAGGACATGAAGTAGTTAAATAATTAATGAGCATTCTTTTGAAGTCCTGAAGAAGACCCGGTTGTTTGTTCTTGAAACACGTTGGTCTTTGTATGCTAAGATGGCCAGTATGAAATAAAAGCCGCTTAAAAGTATCCACCTCCTGTCCTCGCCTCTACCTTCTCTTTTTGGAGTGCTTGGATTGAGCGCTAATTATAGAATTACACACCCCCCCCCCCCCCCATCCATGAACGCCTTATACGTATTTGGATATGCTTAAGTTTACTAGAGCTACCAGCCGTCAGCTTTCAAACATCCACAGACGTATGTCCTCATTACTAAGCTTTTGGCCTTCATCATTTTGGCTGAGGCTGCAACCCCACCTCTACCAGTAACCCTTATATTCTCGGGCATGTAACTTATGTCTTGCCTACTTCCTCATTAGTAAACTTAAAATCCTAATGGTACCAATTTGAGGGAATTGCAAGCCGAAAACATCAAAAGTGCAATATTTCTTTTTAGTTGAAAGAGAAAAAGTACAGAGTGCTACAGCATTAAAGTGCAGTCTTGCATTCAGGTTCTTATTTAACAGGGTTGTGCTGGTGTGTGATGTGCAGGATTGTGATGATCTGCGGGCTCTATTAGTCTGGGAGGAAGGCAGTCTGAACCTCCTGCCTGATGGCAGCAACTCATATGCCTGATGTAGGGGATGTGATGCATCATCACAGATGACTTGTGCTTTCTTTGCCACCCTTGTTTCCTCAGTCATGGCCATGCTATTCGGTGGCTGACCAGCAATCTTACTGGCCATGTTAATTATCTTGTGTAGCTTGCTTTTATTAACTACAGAGTAAGAAAAATGCCAGGCCACAGAATAAAAACATAAAATACTCTCAACAAAAGAATGATTGTAAAGTAGCATCATATCTCTATCCACTCTAAATTGTCTTAGCGTCCGCATAAAGTATAGCCTCTGCAACCCCTTTCTATAAATAATGTCAGTGTTACAGGACCATGTTAACTTATTGTCTATTATCCAATTTGAATTCCAGGGGGCCTCATTTGGGGTCCCGACCCCAAGGTTGAAAAACACTGGGTCACTTAGGCCTAAGCACCGCTAACATGGAATATCTCCCAGGTTGATGCATAGACTGTAGAAGTGGACAGGGGGATTACGTCGTCTTCAGTGGGAGGCATTGAGGCCAGGTTTCAAATTGTTCAGTTATGTTGTATCTACTGCGCAAGCCTGGGAGCCTCCTAGCTGACACAGTCTTACTGATATAATGTACCCAAACATTGTAGCTTGGCTAGTAGATCAGAAAATCTGACCGATATAACAGTCACAACACGCAACGAAAATCTTACTGTCTATGAAACGCAACCATCCTCAAAGGTACACTATGCAACGTCTTTAGGTTAATATAGCAGCGTCGTAGTCACTTTGATGGTTAAATAGTTAATTCCAGGGCGAATGAAGGCTATTTTGCTTCCGTCAACCCCTTCCTACCGGCTTTACCACATATGCAATGTCAAATGACTCACCCCGCGCACATAGGGCAAAGCAAAACTAAAACTGAAATGAAGCTGAAATGACGTTTATTACCTTATTAGTATGCTTTGGTCTGAAGAGTAATCCACATTGGTGACAATGTACAATCTTGTCGCTATATTTCAAATAAATCGCCACCTGTAGGGGGGAGGCTTGCATAGTATGCCTTTAAGTGCTCCTAAGCATTGGGTTTTCATTACATTTTAGATACTTTATCATGTATATACTATGGACTCCCAACGTCTGACAGAGCATGATCACAACACTACAGTTAATGTGCTCCTGACAGAAAGTCACTAGCCGTTGCTGAATTTGTGTTGTCACTCTTAGCGTCGCCACACCAAAATTTTTTTAACATGGTACTAACGTGACTCAGCAGATAACGGAGCTGATATTAATCGTAATGTTTTCAATGGTGTGCAAGAACTCCAAAGTCGAGGCACAGGTCGTTTCACATGAAATTATTTGAT
>JASCIP010000078.1:237665-247698 GCA_034783695.1 Sardinella gibbosa | reverse complement strand
ATGTTTCAAACTATGTTAAAAATATTTTATTCACGAACTTTTTTCACTAACTTTTTGATGATATTTTAGGGGATGCCGAGCTTCCCTTGAAGTCTTATAATAGCCGCCTCTGGTTACAGACTGATCAGATCAATCCAATCAAGTAAACTACCATTACCCAACTTGAGATTGCTACAATACCTTCAACAATGACGTTTACTTGGCCTTCATAAGTCCCAGTCTGAGTTGCGATGTAGCACCTGTATGTGTTTGTGTCTGAGGGTCTGCCTGATGTGAGCTTCAGTGAGAGGTTTCCTCTCTGCAGCTCCTCTCTGAACAGACTTGTCCTACTTCTGTAGTCTGGGAGCTGCTGGTCCGGTTTGTCTGTGTAGTTTTTGTATTGATGAACTACATCATTATCAATGAGCCACAACACCTCCATGCTCACAGCGCTGGTGCTGGGTTTAACTTCACAAGGCAGAACCAGGTCTTCTCCCTCCACAGCGACTACAGAACCGCCAACAACATTCAGGCCTCCTGTGGAGAAACACACAGCGTTCAGTTCTTCAGGTCACTTAGCATGAGCAAAAATGCATTATAAAGACACACACAAACACACACACACACACACACACACACACACACACACACACACACATACATACACAGAGGTGGACTTAATAACCAAAGGAGAATCATAGGCCAATATTATTTACAGTTTTTGTAACGTTCTGTCCTAGCAGGGGTCCCAGTGCCTCACCCACCACATGCAAGCCGAGAGGATATCGTACTGTAATGGAAAACTACCCCAAACGAGTTGAGTAGAGTAGTTTAGAGTAGAGTAGAGTAGGAGGGAAAGTCACTGAAGAGGCCTGGGTCATCACTGTGAATAAAATATGAGACACAGCCCCGTGAAAAAGACCTGACCTGACAGTGGAGCAGAGGGCGCCCCAGAGGAGGGAGTGTGCCAGCAACATCAGCACGAGGACCACCGACCCCAGCAACATCAGCACGAGGACCACCGACCCCAGCAACATGAGCACGAGGACCACCGACCCCAGCAACATCGGCACAAGGAGCACCGACCCCAGAAACATGAGCACGAGGAGCACCGACCCCAGAAACATCGGCACGAGGAGCACCGACCCCAGCATGGTCTCTGGGCCTCTCCATGTCCCACACCTGTGTCGCCCTCAGCCCCACCAGACAATAGCCCTCTAGGCCTTGAACCTCAGCCCATGTCTCCCCATCCTGTTCCTCCCATGACCTTGCAGTCACTCCTTCCTCCACTTAAAACATTACTGTAAGACCCCCCATCACCAGCCAGAAGTAAAGACAAAAACAATAACCTACATGAAGTTTACTGTAACTACAAAACTCCTGTCTAGAAATCCAAAATCTATTTATTTATTTTTGCTGATCACGGTGTGAGCAGTGGTAACTCTCGGACGACGAGGACTACAGTAGGTGTTAGAATGCCTGGCAGGATATGAGCCTGCTGCATCATGTCCCTGGCCTAGCCGCGCTAGCCTCCAAGTCAAATTGACGTTGGAGTCTAGAGACTCTTCATTGGGAGGGAAGGCGGGCTACAAGGTTATCACTGAAAGCATTCATCAAATCAAATCATTCATTAAACTCTGCACTTCACAGTGATTCGTCGGCCAGTTGTAGGAGTAGCCCTGTGAAGAGTCACTCGACGTCCCCAGCAGAGAATTACATTTGTTGCCGTTAGGGGCGTATAGCGTGGCTAGGATATCATGTCCCAACAAATGAAACAAATAAAGTGTATGTGTATGTTTGTGTGTGTGAGAGAGAGCGAGAGAGGGTGTGAGTGCATGAGTAAGAATTTAACAATACCTGTAATTTATTTAGCTATTTATTTAATTAACAACATTGCAACAAAAATAAACAATACATACTACTGCATTGCATGCTATCTGTCATTGTTAGGAAGAAATTAGTTGTTTAATACCAATTTGAAATATTTTCATAAAAGGAAGAGAGAGATGAAAACTAGATTTGAGCAGGGTAGATGTAAGCATTAAAATGTACATGTTGTAGCTGAATATTCACAGTGAGATAAACTGCCTTTGTTTTTTGTTTGTTTGTTTGTTTAAACATGGCAAGTTTTGAGACATTTATAAGGTCACAATTAAAATGACTGAATTATCCAAAAACTATTTCAGCACTACAGTTGAGTAAATTTGGGCAACTTGTCCACCACTGCACACACACACACACACACACACACACATATCCTCTTTACCTGTTGTTGGCAGTAAGGATAAGTAAAGAAGCAGGATACTTGCATAGGTTTGCTTCATCCTGGTGGGAGACGTAAAAAAAAGTCATAGTCAAGTTTATCAAGTGTGTGTGTGTGTGTGTGTGTGTGTGTGTGTTTATATATATATATATATATATATATATATATATATATATATATATATATTAGGCTATATATTTATCTCAACGAGACAAATCTGTTTAAATAAAGGTTATAATTAGGCTTCAAGCACCGAGTGTGTGTGAAAGACAGGAAATAGAAAGTGCACAGAGATTCGAATGAACTAGAGGCACACGCCTAATCCCCTATAATTTCTCTTGGGTTTTTCAGTGAATAGAGTAAAGGTGAGCATTCGTAAATATGAATATATCTGTACTTACAAAACAAAAGCACTGGGGTCACAGAACACTTTTTTTGCGAAAAGGCAAAGGGCTGTTGAGTAGTGCTTCTTAAAATTAAGAATTGGCCTATATTTTTTTCTCAGTCGTTCATGTTATCAGTCGTCGGCATTTTGCAGTAATATATTTTTATGAAAAAGTATGAATTTTATATGTTGTGTTATTTTACAGACTTAATTGTAATAGAATTTCCATGAAGCAGTCTGGTGCGGCGAGAATACTTTGGATTTAATGCATGCTATACGCTTTCAAAAATAGCCAGCACGATGTATTATATTATTTGTATTTAGGCTATCAATCTATTAATTGTGTGTTTTCATTTCAATGTAAAGAAATCTTAATAATTTATAAAAGCCTGTAGTCTAATTGTGGCTATAATGAGGTTGTGGCTGTGTAAAATTACGTTGAGAACCTGGTGTTTCTATGAACGATCTGAGTACGAGTGTAAATATCGGTCGAGTATTCTTTTATTTAATTTATATAAAATGGTCCGATATCTTTCTGTCAAAGAGATGTGTACACATGGGGTTCATGACACCGGAACTTCCAGAGTGGAATTTAGCAAGAAACACAATGAAATAATGACTAACACAGAGACCTTAAAATAAAATAAAATTAAGAAAAAATGAGAACATAAAGAAAAATGAAGAGAAAAAAACAGGGAGGCAGGGACACCTCAACTAGCCAGATGTATTGGACCTTAAAATGTCCTCATCTATAAATCTCTTATTTTGTGTAAATAGCGCATAGGCCGTTCTAAGTTTTACGCTTTTAATTTACATTAAAAAAAATAATATTTCATACTTTGTACTTCATCCAGATACAAAATATGATAGCATGGTGATGCATTTATAAAGGTGTCATGCACGAGAAAGCATCTTCCATTCAGTGGCGGCACGAAGCGGCATGGATGGTCACATTTCTTCACGAAGTTTGTTTTATTCGATGTATTTAAAATTACATAACCACTATTTATATAAATAGGTTATGTTGAGAGGGGTGGGGGAGACTCAACTAATTTTTCTTTGATCCGGAGTTTGCCCGGTAACAGCCGCTATATATATACGTGCAGTGACGTGTGCAGGGAGCCACGGTCAGTTGTGACGACACGTGCACATTTTCTGAAGTGATCCTGGGATTTCTGTCAGTGTGTTGTCTGGGAAACTAATAAGCACAGGGGAGATGAATTCACAACTGAATCACTGTTTTGACATCGCCTAATCGGGGTGCAGTGCACGGGCCCTCATTTGGCGACACATGCAGGTTCAATTCAGTAGTCCCTTGTCAAGTCTAAAGTCCTGATGAAGCACCGTGTAATTGATGTGACGTGTTTATAAAGACATTACTGGGCATATGATGCATCTTTATGGTGAGGAGAAAGGGTTTCCCCGAGTCTGCATCACTGCAGCTGGGGCAAGGAGGTGTGTGTGTGTGGGGGGGGAGGTTAATGAGTGAGAGGAAAAGGGAAGTGCGGGGGTGGATTTGGGAGCTACAGTATATGAACAGGCGAAGGCCCAGAGTTGAGCCCTGTGCCTGAAATATTCATCTTCATCATTCCTATGCCTGTACAGCAGGACTGAGGCAGCACATCAAAGGCTCCCTCTCTCGGTCTCTCTCTCTCTCTCACACACACACACACACACACACTGCAAAAGAGGCTTAAAATCAATCAAGGTACCTGATCTCTAAACGACAATTTACATGTTTTAAGACGTGTCAGATGATGCCAAATAAGAGACATGCCTTGGGGAAATGGTTAGACGTATGACAGAGGCACGATTAAAACGTGTTTATTTAAGGGTGCACGCTTTATTGAAAACGTTGAAGATAACTTGGCTGAGAGCATCGAAAATCATTTTCCTCTTCTTTTAAAATGGCTGGAAACACTTGTGTATTGAGATGCTACTGCTCGGCCGGTAAGGCTCTCGCGCTGTTATGCAACACACAGCCTGCGGGAGGCAAGGTTAAACCACCGAGGCTCGTGGGGATGGACGACGAAGAAGGCATTCACTCAGCTGTGCATAGTCTTTAAAAAAACATAATGTTGCAATTCTACATTGCAATAATTAACCATTTTGGTTATTGAAATGATTCAGTTTTCCCCTCCAAATGTCCTACCACCACAAAAGAGCAGAAGGCACAGAGCGCGCGCCAAACTGAGAAGTGAGGGAATATCCAGGCTTACGTAAAGAAATTAACCGATAGGCTAAATGCGTAATAGTAATAATAATAGTGCTGAAAATATATCAAAACTGCTTATTTTATTTCGTAAGAAATGTCAGGACCGGCAATGTAAACGGAGAGGTGCCTGTGAGAGAGAGGAAGAGGGGTAAATTAGTGCACATGCAAAAGGGGACAGATCCAAGGAGGCGTGAGTACACTCACTGGGATCTCTTATAACAAACACATTAAACTGACATTCAAAACACACATTGGAAAATTAAAAAAGGCGTGTAAAAACAAGGTCTTAGGTGACCTACATGCCCTTACCCAGCAGCCGGAATTAAAACGGACCAGCTGAAGTCAGGTTTCAACACGGACATAAACATAAACAGACAAAAGTTTGGCTCTGTTGTCATGGCCGATAAAAACAAACGGATACAGCAGCCTTTCGTTTAGCTAACGTTTAAGAGTGTATTTTGAGAGGCAGTGAGCATTACATTTGCCTCCGGATGATTTAACTGAAAATATTAGAACGATTTACACTTTTCTCACACAACCACTGAAAATAAACTAGTAAGGCTTGTGCGAAGAAGTGATCAATCAATCAATGCGCCTACCGCAACAACAACTACAATCGAATAGGCTGTTAACGCATTCACATCAACTGATGAAGTCTGCGCTGGTGTTAATCAGATTTAGGATACAGTTCTGACAGAACTCCACCAGGAAGGCGCAGAGCCCCGTCGTCTCTCTCCAGCAGCAGCCGGCCAGATGGAGGACCTCTTCTGGTGCAGGCAAGTAAGCTCGGCTGAGAGCAGCCACTCTTTCCGGAGTGGTGTGCGCGAGGCAGTCCACCGGAATCAGAGCCACAACGGACAGGCACACGACACAAGCAAGCAGGAAGAATCTCCAGAGCGCGCGAGAGAATCGTGGAGTGACAGGCGCCGGAGGTGACCGGTGAGCACTGCTCTCGTGCGGAGCACAGAGAGTGTCTATATCGCCTAGGCTAACCGAATCCCACTGCTGCACATCGAAGTTTCGAACGAGGGGACCTACGTCGACATCGTCGTTCCTTGGCAGTGACGGCAGAGGCGTCTCCTTAATTACGCGCAGAGTCTCGCGAAAGTCCTGCATTTGCTGAAGGAAGGCGAGCGGGTCCGACAGGGACCTGAAGGACTCTGCGATGCTGAGCGCGCGCTTCTGTTCCTCCAGCACCGCACGCAACTTGCTGATCTCTGGGTCGTAAGTTTGCATCACCGTCAATTTCAGAGTTTCAAAGTCGGAGAGGATCTCACTCCGCTTGTGCTCTAGAGCACGAAGAAGTTTGTCCAGGTACTCGGTGACGCGGTCCGCATCTCTGGATACCAGCTGCAGTGCCTTCTTCTTGCTACTCTCCAGAGCCTCCAGGCACGAGAGCACTTCAGCACTGCGCCAGTTTTCGAGTCCGCGGAACAACTCCTCGAAGGCGGCCCTCTCCTGTTCGTACGCGTCCTGCAGCGCGCAGAATTTGTGTCCTTTGTGGTCGCCAGTAGTGGCGCAAAAACCGCAGATAAGTTTCAGATCGGTGGCGCAAAAGATGTTAAGTGGTTGCCCGTGATGTTCGCGGCAGAGGGACATCCTGGGCAGCACGCGGATTCGGTGGTATTTCTCAACGATTCCCCGCAAGGAATAATTTACTTGCAAGCTTGTGATGCCATTGTGGGAGGTTTCTTTGCGGCAGGTGGGGCATTTGAACGGAGGGCGCCAAGTGGGACCTCGCTGTCCATCCAGGATGCCCTCGAGGCATTTTCGGCAGAAGCTATGGGAGCAGGGGAGTACGCGGGGGTCCTCGAACAGACAGCAGCATATTGGGCATGTGAGGTCCTCCTCCAGTAACTCCATGGTTATCTGAAGAAGGAATAAACAGAAGATGTGAGAGAGGAAATAAAAAACACATAAATAGTCTGGTCAAGAAAAAGTGCACGCTCATCAATAGTGATGCGCGCACACTTCCCTGCTGGTTCATACCGTTGGGTGAGTGAGCTGCCAAGCTGTCAGAAGCGCGACTAATTTGCGCGCGAAAATGAATAAACACAAGAAGTGCAGGTGCCGCTGCTTATCTGTTCCTGTTTATCCATGCGCATAGAAGCGACTGATAGTTCACTGTGGGTAAATGCATAAAATGTCATAAAAGTGGCAGGATACACAAATAATGCCAAGCTACGTCGATTCTCCCTGCGAGAGGCGCATTTTGGAAAGCCTTGTTTAGGGAGGAAAGCTCCTCTTCTGCCGACCTACTTTTTTTAAGGGTGTCCGTGTTGGATCATTATTCTCCGAGACGACATGTCACGCGATCCTAAAGAAGAGCACGACACCACAGCATCTTCTTCAACTAAATATAGCGTGGAATGATAAGGACCGTTAAGTTCACTCTCGCGGAGAACTCGGATGCGCGACTGCTTCATTTTTAATAGACCACCAGAGCCTTCTCTCGTGCGGTGATATCCGAGGGAAAAATAACAGGCACGCGAAAAAATATGCCACGTTTACCATCCGGTTGAAACCGTGAAGATTTGACACCATCTACTGTTACTTATTTAAAGTGAAGAGCGGTGGTCCTGCTGGCGCGGCGCTTGGGATGGTTATGACAGATTTTTGCAGACGGAAAGCAACATGCAATTGGACCAAAAGCACTCACCAGCTGCCGGGTCGCACTGCGCTCATTGCAATCATGGCGCTTGTTGCTGTGCAGACTTCGCCTTTCCCGCGGTGAAATGATTAACCTCTTCGTGTCTGCAGAATCGCTTTACCGAAATCGAAAACGTCACTTTCACTAACGTGTCTAATACTTTTAGTTGACACGTCCGTCCAAAGCCTTAGCAGTTGCCCTAGACAGATGGTCTATGGTTTGCAGGGTGCTCTCCACTTGGCAAAGAATTCCCCGTTTTTCTCCAGTGAAGCATAAAGTCAGTTGATCCCCAACACATGTGACGGGGAGAGGAGGGGGGGTGGAGGGGTTGTTGCTATGCAAAACATGACAACGTGAGAGTCTGTCCACCACTCGATTCTTGCCCGGTTTCTGATCACGGCCTCTGTAGACAGTGCGTCATTATCGACGTTGATCGATTTAAATGCACTTCACACTCTTTGGCGTGAAAACTTCTGGACACTTAACTGAAAATATAACTTGCCTGACGTGAGGACGTCCACTCTCAGAGTAGACAGTGCTCTGTCAAAGAGCAAACCTTGTAGCCTAGAGATGACAGATGTTTGACTAATTGTAACCTCTACAGCCTGTACTTCGTATAAGCTGCACTACTGCCATTACTATGCAATTCATTTATTATGGGGGTGACGCAGTAGCCTACATTTGAGTCTTAAGCCTCTCTGCATATGACCGAGCCATGTGTCATGGACTTGACACATTGATAACCAATAGCTGCATAGTCACGTGTAAAAATATTTTGACCTCGATTTTTCTTCCCTTGTTTCCATGCCATCAGGAAGCGCGCCTCATCTGAGTCAGCGCTCTCATTGGTTGCGCACGTCACCATCTACACCACCCCAAACCGCGAGGTGTCGCCGTTGGTTGTAACAGAGCATAATATCCCTTTTGGCAAAATTGATTCTTTAGTGTTCTGCTTGTTATGTAACTTCCGCTCCCTACACGAAAATAAAAATGGCTTCGCTGTTTTCGTGTTGTCTGAGCTGTTGTGGCGATGGGGGTTCGGGACATGTACCCCTCAAAGAGATGCCAACAGTTCAGTTGGACACACATCATATGGGTAAGAAACAATATTGATAACAGCCTGAAGAGCTGTCCACCGACACATCGTGCTGTAGCCTGCAAGCACTCATTGCCAAAGGCAAAGGCGATAGCACAAACACTACGGCTAACCCGTAACTTGGGTGTCTAACACTGCCTTCAAGAGTATTATTTAACAGATTAAAGAACAAGGGCGCATATGTATACTACATGTATTGGCGTTAAAAGAGCTTAACCCTGATGGCAAACTTCGACGATGTCGTTATCGACAGATTCAGATATTGTGCGTTTGAATGTGTCATTTGACCAAGCGTTCCCCAGCTAGCCAGTTCCAGTTCACAGACAGGCTACTAGCTAACATTAGCCCGCCAGCAAAATCAGTCAGAGCAAGGACAGGTATTCGTCAGAGTGTTGCTGCATGGGGAGCAACTTAGTTTTACTGTTCCTCCCAAATAGTAGCGCATTTAGTTTCTTCGGTATGTTGTGTTTGTCTTTGACTACATACCCAAATTTTGCTGCGTGGCACGATCAGACAACCAATGGTCTTCTATTTGGGGATTTTCCTTTTTTTCAGGAACGGATGTGGTCATAGTGAAGAGCGGCAGAAGGATATGCGGGACCGGAGGTTGCCTAGCCAACGCCCCACTCCATCAGAACAAGAGCTATTTCGAGTTTAAAATCCAGTCCACGGGTAAGATTTCATCCGTCAGTCATATTCGATGCACGAACTTATGTTGTGCTGTGTGCAAGATGGAGGGAAGCGGAGGTGCAAAGAATGTCAAAGTCATCAGAATCCTTATAAACTTTTGAAAGTTTCAAAAGTTTTATTTATTTATTAATTTATTTTACCTCAGTATAGATACCACCTTTATTTGATGACGAGCTGACTTACAATAGGGAGAATGATGAACCAAACAAATCCGCTCAAATTTGGGCGAATTTGTTACATTTTTTATTTTATTTTAAGTGCTAATAGCTTCAGCTATTCAGGCCAGCCACTCCAGCTTTCCTTGTCTAATTTCTCACTTCTGAGTGTTGTAATAATATTGGTTTTCTACTTTCTCTTCTTTCTCCTGTTATTCTCTCTGTGTTTATCCCCGCCCTGCTCTTCCTCTCATCTCCACAGGTATATGGGGAGTGGGTGTGGCCACTCAGAAGGTGAACCTGAACCAGGTGCCAATGGGGCGGGACATTCACAGCCTGGTCCTCAGACATGACGGCTCTGTGTACCACAACAACGAGGAGAAGAACCGCTTGCCTGCCAATAGCCTTCCCCAGGAGGGAGATGTTGTGGTCAGTGTGTGTTTGTGTTTCCAGAGTAATGATGGTGGTCTACACCATTTAAAGAAGCGCTCAGCAACTCTTGTTCTTTTTTTGCGTCGGCGTCGCATTTACCTAGCCAAATGCGGTAGGGGGAGCTCGGCAAAAAAGAACGCGACAAGATCCCAATAGTGTCATTTCATT
>JASCIP010000075.1:13345256-13355699 GCA_034783695.1 Sardinella gibbosa | reverse complement strand
GGGGAAATGCCACGCGATTAGTGTCGTCAAGGATAGCCTAAAGTCTGACAGCTGTTTAACTATTACGGACTATTTTATGTAGGCCTATAAGTCATTTAACTTCACGTGTAGGGAAGATACCCTTTTTGGCCTACCTTTATTCTGAGAGGTGATGGACTTCAGGTGTCGAACAGTCATTTCGAGAATATCTGCTTTTTCCAACCTTGAACGCCGACAAGACTTAAAAAGAGACGTGGTACAATGCTTGATACATTCATAAATGCCTCACACTTAAAGTTTAAAGCAGTGTATAGACTACGACTTCCTTACCTGTGTGATGTGCGCCTGCGTAAGCAGTGTGCGCAATTGAGCAAGACACGCATTGATGCGCGCGCGGCGGCGGCGCTCCATCTGCGGTTTGGATGACTGAAACAATAAGGAACGCGTGCCCAAAAAACATCAACAAACAATGGCTTTAGAAATCTTCTTAACCAAATGTTCAGATACGAGGTACAATCTTCCGTTTCCGAAGAGATCAAAAAGCGTCAAGTGATTAGAGCCTACCTTCCGATGCCCAAGTTGCTTTTGCGCTGGCTTTATTAATGATCTCATGTTTTTTCCCCAGGTAAAAACTGCTTCCAAAATATGCAATCTTAGAGGTATTCACACTTTACAGTCTTCTGCAGCGTGGGTTTTTTTCTGCCACACAGACAGACTGAAACAAAAAAAAAACGAAACTGATAAACGGTTGAATCTTTCCAAAGTCTGCCAGGATTGTATTCTCTCGTAAAAATAAATACATTCAAGACAAATTGATGACAAGGTCTCACATGTGCAGCAAACGGTGTCGGAGTGGGCTAGAAAGTGAGGGACCCAGCGTGCTTTTATACTGCAGAGGCAGATGCAGATAATGCAGACACAGGCGCCACAGAGACAAGAGGAAGAATAGGAGGAAGGGCTGACGGAGGAGAGAAGCCTTAAGTCACGATGTCGGGTTATGCCAAGTAGACCCAGAGCTTGGGTGGTATGTAGCTGTGCCAAAAAGAGTGTAGCCTATTAGTGTGTCAATGTGTGTGTGTGTCTCTGTGTGTGTGCGTGTGTGTGTGTGCGCTAAGTCCAAAGATCTGTTTAATTCATAAGTCTGAAGTGTCACTTAACCCCCCTTCTTCCCATTGAGGGATTAGGGCTTGTGCCAGAAAGATTCTTATGCTGTCCGTCAACAGTGATTGACAGCTGAGGAGAGATGGTGGTGAGAGAGTGCACAGCCCTGATTCCATTTGCTATTTTCCAATGGATAAATGCCATACTGACCACCAGATAGGCTACTTGGGGCCATAACATTATCTTCCTCTCATGGCTCTGCCTGTCATTTCCTCAATTCAATATCTAAAATACAGACTTAGTTCACTGTTTGAGGTCAAGTAAGTTCGTAGTATAATTGCCAAATGTCTAGATTGTTTAAATACCCCAATCAAGAGCCTGTAGTAAAGCATGTTGTTTCAGTGAGTGCGGTATGATATGGCTTGCCGGTGTCCTGCATGTGTGTAAAATGTTTTACCCTGAGAAACTGCAGCAGGACGAACACACACATTCCCACACACACAGCCACACACATTGGAGGCGTGTAGAACACAGGCGGACACCAGAAGGGTGGGAGAGAGCACACACACACACAGAAAGGGAACATACTCTGGTCCTATGCCATGTTTTATTCTTTTATTCAGTTGTGTCGCTCTTTCTCTCTGGCGCTGGCCTTCACGTCCACGCCCCTCTTTCTTTCTCCCTACCACTCTTGTCCTGGAAAGTTGGGCTAAAAAGAACAACACTTGTCCCTTCTGCCTCGAACATGGCCCTAATCCTCCCACCCCGGAACACACACACACACACACACACACACACACACACACGCTCACGCACCCTCCAGCTGTGTTTGCCAAAACATGAAGTTGAAAATCTTGACTATGGCATGTCTGCTGGCGCAAGCCAAATACATGGTTCTGAGAGTCACAAACCCAACACTTAATCCAGTCAAGTTCAAAGAACAAATAAAAATGAATTAAAAACACTTTAACAAATTAATTTACACATCTTATCAGACCTTTTGCAGCATGCCATCTAGAGAGATGTATACAGAATATGCCTTTAACATATCTCTGTATAGAAAATAGATCAAATGAAGTGGGACTACTTTAAGGACTACTGCCACCCAAAGTACAGTACTGTGTCAAACTCTCCTTATTTTGAAAATCACATTTTCTTTCTTAGTTCAAATACCCACGTTTCACAATGTCATAAAAATTGCCTCATACTAAAGGACATAATCTCTAGTTAATCATAAGCACATTTGTTTCAGTTTCTTTAGTTGCCTGATGGAAATTTCTCCGAGCTCTCCCTTATTTACACCAAAATGTTACACAACCTCCTGCATGTGTATGGGTGTGCATATATTTGTGTGTGTGCGTGTGTGTGCGCGTGCGTGCGTGTGTGTAAGTGTATACAGTATTCGCATATTCTCTTAATGGATCCTTGCATTTATTCCAAACACCACCTTCTCTATTTTTTCTACTTTAGTTCTAGTTTTTGTATTTCTGTGTGCAAATGCACTGGATAACAGACAGAGGGGTTGACTGACTCTGGTCGAAAATCAGGATCCAGTCCCCCCACCACTGCTGGCCCAACAGAGAAGGCCTAAGCGAGGACTACAGTACAGCTCAGCAGCACACAGTAATGGATTATGGTATGGAGGTGCTGCATGCTGTACAGTGCCTAGCTGTGAAGCTAGCTTCCTGCGTCTCTTGACTGGATTCTGAAGGTATGCCTCGATGCCTCGGAGGTCTTAGGGGAGGGGACACAGAGCCATGGGGGCGCTGTGTAGCAACTGCATCCACACAGTAATCTAAACCTAGCTTAAGAATGAGTGGACATCCATTCCAGCCATTGCAAAGTACTTGTACTTTAGTTACGCCAGACAATATTTCAGGTTAGTTGAAAGGTGCGCTGCGTACTGTAAGAATTTGAAGATAATTTAGCACGTTCATAGTCCCTGTGAAGATTAAATGACTCCTTACGGAGTGAACGTTCTCTTGGCTCCCCCTGTACTGCAGGCTCTTGGTGAAAACCAAGCAAGATCAACAGAAATCTTCGAACATGATCATCGCTGGTTCCTATTCTTTGGCTTGCAAAGAAATCCACAAGAGAATTTAAGATGTTCATTTAAGTCACAAAACAACTGGTGACAGTGGGGGAGCTCTTGTAAAAAAAAAAAAAAAAGCCTGTTGTTTTGCATGATGCTTTTAAACTTTTCAGTTAAAAAAAACTTCTGTCTGTTTCTGGATTTTATTATTATCATTATTATCATTATTATTATTATTATTGGGTGGGTGCTCTGAGAATCTACAGTACAATAGAAAATATTTGATCATTTTGATCATGTTCTTATGGGAATATTCAGCAGTAAAACAGCAAACACAAATGTAAGTCACAAAAGCTTCATCTCCTATTTGTTTGTCTGAGATGTGGCATAATGGGGTGGTGTGCTGGAGAGAGCAATAACCAAACCCTACAGACCTCAGAGCTCTCCCATTAGAGTCACAGAGGAAGTGTTTCTAGTGGATGAGTTTCTAAAGGGCAAAATCATCTGAACTCAACTCCTGACTTACTGTACTTTCAAGTCGACTTACGGTGATATAGAGATGGGAAAAGGATTTCAAATCTTTACAGTACTCTTAATCTGTAAAATCACTTTGTGTGCACTGTTCCTTTTTAAATTCACCCCTCTGTATCCAGCACCCAAAGTTTAATGCCTTTGGATTTGTACATTTTGTAGCCTTTTGACATCTTTATCCTAAACAGACATATAAATTGTTTAAATAATTCTATTTATTGTCCTATGAATCCCTTTGTTTCTGCTTTTAGACATAACATTAACATATTTTACACCCCGCCCCCTCCCCCCGTGTTTGTTAATACAAAATGAGAGGCATGATGATGACTGCTTGACAATATATATACTTTTTACTTTTTTCCAGGTTATTGGTATAGAGATGGTTTCATGTTTTCATGTTTGTAAACAAACAGTTTTCTGAGGTTGGGTCACCCACAAGTAGCACATTCCAGTCTTTCTCTCTCTCTCTTCTTGTGTCGCTCGCTTTTTCCTTCTTCCGTCCTGTCTCATTGAAGTAGCGCTCGGATTTGTTTGGAGGTGCTGTCATCGTTTAAATGTCGTGTTGTATACCTGTAGAGAATCACAAGTGGGCAGTAGCTTTAAGCAACTCTACTGAATCAACCTCAAAGAATGTTGCATCAAATGCTACAGACAGCATTCAGTGACCTCTAACAATAGAGCTGTGGATTGATTCACACCAAACTTCTCCTTTATTATACTAAATGTGGGTCCTTAAAGTATGCAGTTGACAAATTCTTGAATTTACCTTAGAGCATTCAGCAGGCCTTCCACACTATTTGAAGGCTGCTCTTTCAGCACCTTGATGCAGCCCTTCATCTGCAAAGAAAGTTAATTTACATTTGCAAACACATTTGGTTTTCATAGACATGTAGCTGTTCTGAAGTCAAACAATCTCTATGACTGTTACTGTTTAATCATAACAAAACCGTAACAAAAACCAACAGGACAAAAGCTACTGTGTGCACTTAGTCTTTAAATCTAGACACACCCTAATGGCAGCAAATATTTTTGCTTGGTGGGTGGTCTATCTTTGTGGAGAGTTGTTGGGCGGACATTGCAAGATAACGAGCAAAGTGCATTCTATTTGCAGTTCCAATCCTAACACAAGCACCCTGGGCTTCAAGGCTGTGTTAAGCAGATGGGCTGGAGGGAGTTGAACAACAGGAGACACATTTGAATTCTGCACATGCATAATTAATAATGCATTATCAGGTTATTCTTTCATGCATTCATTCGTTTAAACAAAGCTGTTGGTATTCCGGCTTACGTCAATCTTGGAGGTCTTGGCGAAGGCTCCCACTGGATGGACGTGGTCATAAAGGATGATGACCCCCACCATGACCCGCATACAGAAGAGCATGGTGTCTGTATTGGTAAAGCGGCATCTGTACTCTCTGCGCGCACACACACACACACACACACACACACACAGTCCACATCAAACAGAGTAGAACATATAGTACATGTTAGTACATTATAACCTTACTAGGATTAGACCTCATTCACCAACCAAAGAATTATTACATCATAGCCTTTATAGCTAGTAAGGCTATAATGTACAGTACTAACATGTTATAACCTTACAAGCAAAGGACCTCATTCACCAACCAAAGAATTATTATGAAAAAAATTGTTCTTGAAGCTGAGTTAAACAGTTATGAAGAAACTGTATTTGCGCAGTTATGAGGAATTGAGCTCTAGAATACTGATCTGTGTGTGCAAAGGATTTTTGCATTTTCATCAATTCTACAGTAAAATATTACTGGGCCTAAATATCTTTACTGTGAACAAAACTACACCATACAGTACCCTAACTGCAAGCGAGCATCAGGTTGTCATAAAGCATTGAATGTTCTCTGTCTATATTGAGTCCATTAATTGCATTTCATTTGGACAGATTCCCAATTCAAACTAGCCAAGCAAAGTGATTCGATCAATAGAAATAAAAACAGGGCAGGTGTCAAAAGTTCCTCCAAAATTGTCGAGTTACATTACATTGCACAGCAGAACACAATTCAGTATGTTTCAAAGATTCAAGGAGTCATATAGATTTAAATATGAATGGAAAACATGTAGTGAAATTACATAAATTCACTAGAAAAGCACTCAGAGAGCACAGACCTCTGCCCAGGCGATATGGATCATTGACCCAACAACTTCCAGACGGTATGACAGATCAACACCAAAATGTATTTATCTGTTCCTTGTCCTGAGACTCATGTTGTCAGAAAGTTCCATCGAAATCTGTGCAGTACTTTTCGAGTTATGTTGCCAACAGACAAACAGACAGACACACAAACAAACGCGCCCGAAAACATAACCTCTTTGGCGGAGGTAATGAGAGATAAGGAAAGATAGACTAGACTACAAAAGAAGTAAACTAATTTAATAAATGCTAATAAAAAAAAAGAAAAAAATAAAAGCATGAAAAAGTCCATTGTGATCAGGATCGACCGCCAACAAACAGACATGGCTTGCGGGAGGGAGAAGATGTGGTGATATGCACAGTGTTATCATCTTATCCAAGGTGGTCATGGATGTAGCATTAGTGGTTATGGAGGTGGCATTCATTACCCACCAATGAGAGTGGATCAAGCCTGCATTGGAGACCGCCACACAGCCAAAGGAGGTAGGGCCGCCTACCTCCGGACCGAGCCATCTTAAAGCCCCCTGACCTGGCTTCTGCTGGTTTTATCTGTGGTCTCTGCAGCTCCACAGATGGATAGACGCTTATATAGACGTTTCTAGACATATCTCTTACAAGTCCCGCATGCAAATACATCTGTCAGAGTTCGGCATTTTTTCATTTGACTCATTCAAAAATGCCATGCTAAACTTTCCAACCTAAACCAAAAAACAAACCAAATGTAAATGAAATGTAACAAAAAAACAAAAAAGGTGTGGCCAGCATTTGGCTAGTCACAAAAGGTGAAGAGAAAGATGGAAAAGAGCAGAAAGTGGAGAAAAACAGTGGGATCAGCAACATCACTCTAGTAGCCACGATGTTGGATATGATGATTCCACAGTTCCATGGTGAGAATGTTGATTACACAAAAATGATGGAAAAGAGACGGTATGAATACTCACGGAGTTTCCAACATGACACGACACACACATGCCATAGTGCTAAGACAATCTGTTGTGTCTTCAATGGGCAGTGTCTTGTTCTGAAACAAAAAAATAAACAGTATTGTGTGACCTTTGTATTCAATGTATTGTAACCAGTAAAATATGTTGCAACTTCCACATGCAGAATAGTATAGTATACTCATTACTGAGTATTGCACTTAATACACAATGACACTCATTATCCTCTCATTCCTCTCATCACTGTTTGCTGATTGGATGGCAGGGTGTCTGTTATTCCCCAATAACGGGCATCTAAGACGTATGCCTAAAATGTTTAATCACTGTTCCATATCAATGCTATTTGGTGGTAACTATAACAATAGCAAACAGCCTTGTTGGTAACTATAACAACAGCAAACAGCCTTGTTGATCAGAGTCTGATGGCGGACTCTGCCTTACCTCCGAGACAAACTTAGTTGTGGCATTGCTCAGCGTCTTCAGCATGGGCGTAGCTTCAGCATAAAACAAGGACATCCGATTGGCCATCTCATTGTTAACCTCATTCTCAGCATCCAGCTGTGAGACAGAAAAAAAGAATTCCACTATAGATTAAAAAAGCAGTAAAGAACCCTACTGAACAAGAGGGTGTTGTTTGAACTTGTGTGAAATTACTATTATACAGTATATTATTAAATATACTCAGCTTACCTGTTGATTGTTTAGTCGGTTCCTACTGATGGTCCTCCTATAGTAGCTAAAGTCATTCTGAATGGCAGGATTTGTCATCTGGAAGGACAAAGATTTAAAAAAATTAAAATCTAACAAACAAAACTGAAGGCAAGACTTAGGTAGGTAGGTAGGAAGGTAAGACCTGCACTGTAAAATATTTTTCCAAGCATAGCACTTATACTTAAAACAAGACACACTAGCAGACAATTTTTTTCAAAAGTACACTTAGAGTTAGCATGTTTACCCTGTATTTGGTTAGTCTTTAATTTGTTCTGAAAACATCACCATATACAGTAGATTTTTAAAATCTTACTATGATTTACTATGATCTTACTATGATCTTACTATGAAATAAATAATACTACTGTAGGCTCACTTGGTTAGAATAGTTACCTAGTTAGAATTTTCTATAGATATATACTATACAAGCTACTATACTGTTCTCCTCAGTCCTCTGGTTCTCATGTGTGTACATGTGTACAGTACTCTGTGTACTGTATGTGTCTCACCTTGAGCTCATCGAAGCTAAGAGTGAAGTGGAGGATCTCAGCAAACTGCTTAGCCAGTGCCTGCTCGCGCTCCAGATGCTGCATAGGGGCATACGGGGGACTCGTCAGGGCCTCCAGCAGACTGCGGAGGGCATTCTCTGTGTGCACAACCAGACACAAGACACAGCAGCGTTAGTAATGCATTGGTAAAACATTATTCTTCTGGTATAAATAATATTTATACAGATAATGATTAGTTAAGCAAAGATGATTGGATCACTTCAGGCCCATTCTAACAGGTAGGCTTCTAAAATGGAGTTTCAACAGCTGTTTGTGGCTGGCCATGTTGTCACTCAACACTTCAAAAATGGTCAGTATCATATGAAGTGAGAAAGGCATCTTTTGTTTAAAATGCCTATTCTCAAAATTGATAGTAAGCTTTGCCCATTTTGTATGTGTTTGTGTCTTCTTGTGAAGAAGGTAACTTGTGATTGATTTTCACTGTCCCTAAGGGTCACTCAAGAGCAGGGAAACATGGGTTTGCTCTTACCCAAGCGGAGGGAGAACTCATAGAAGCGCTTCAGTTTAGCAACCAGGGGACAGACTGCATTCCAGGCCTTCTCCTGCAGCTGTAAATCGCCTGGATTTTGAATGGCCTGAGACAGAGAGAGAAATAAAGAGAGCGGAATTAGAGAGAGAAAAAGGGTGAACAAAGAGGTGAAAAGAATTGAGGAATACAGACAGGAACAGAGAAATGACAGTTTTTCTCAATTGCTTAACCAGACTCAAAATCAGAATCAGGTTTTATTAGCCAAGTGCACTTGCATATGCAAGGAATTTGACTACAGTAGATGTTCGCTCTGTAAACATACAACAAAGACATGTACTGTAGTAGGCTTGTATACATTCAGTGGGCAAGACGTACTATAGATGCAAACTGTGAAACAAGACAAAAGACAATAGATATGAGGCACCTATCAACATTATATACAAGTAATAATCTATACAAGGTTTTGTGCAAAAAAGATAGGATCAAATAAATAGTAGTGCGATAAATGGGCAGGATGCATTGAGTAATACAGTAAGACTGTAATGGTTGAGCTTATGGCAGCATATCCTTACCTAATTTTCAAGATTCAAGATTGAATACTTCTTTATTACATTTCATAGAGTAACAGTGGTTATGTTTTGGCTCTTCAGAAATACAAACTCATTGTGAAGCTTAAAGTGATTCATCACCTTATTTCAGGAAATTGCTTATCTGTAGTCAACCCCTAGTTGAACATGAAGATACATAGCATTTTTCTCTAGGGGCCTGCAATGCTTGTGTAAGCTTATTTAACATACCAATGGAAGTCTATGGTACCAAACAAATTATCATCAAATCTATTTACAAAGCACTTTAAAATTACCTAAAATTCACCAAAGTGCAAAACTGATATTTAATTACGTCAAGTGGACACTTTTAGCTTGATGCTAATGGTACCATTTACTTCCAGTGATTGTGCTAAGCTATGCTGATAATGTCAATCTAAGTACCGAACACACTGAGAAGAAAATGATATGTGTTTTTTTGAATAATACTTGGGCATTATGCAAATACATAAATATCAAAAAAGGTGTTGAGTTCCTTTAAATGGGAGCGCCATGGCTCAGCGGGCTAGTGCACCATACCATGAATCCCGGGACCCAGATTCGAGTCTGACCCAAGGTCATTTTCCAGTCCCTCTCCCCAATCATTTCCTGTCAATCTCTACTGTCCTATCCAATTAAAGGCAACAAAAAGCAAAAAAATGAACTGTCACTTTAGCAGGGTTTCCATGTACAGCGGCGGCCTGCACATGCACAGCAACATTGTCATTTACTGATCGAGTCTGAGATGGTTTTTAAAGGGAAGCTTTTTTACAAAGCTATGGATATGGTGCTTGAGATGGAACGAACAACACGCTTTTGACTTCGAGGTGTAAAGGTATTGTGGCCTTATCACCCCCTCAAATGTGCATTATTTTCTGATATACAAATACCATGGCCATCTTGTCCCTTACATAATTAATATGAGAATCTGCATAGTTCATTTTACCTCATCATATGGTGATGATGACCACTTTGCACTTTTCAGTTTAACATGATCTCTCTATGGACATGCTCCTACTGCTCACTTTTGCATTCATTCTTTGGATTCAGGAGTCATTCCACTGCTTTGGCCTGTGTATGATCACAGTGATTTCAATCTGATAGTGGCTAGACTATGTGAGGGATAATGGCAGACAATGCAGAGTGTTGCTAAAGGGAACTAATGGAGGAGGTGGGGGGAGCACAGAGCTCCAGACATGCTAGCTGAGACAACTGTTGAGACACCTGGGGCCTCATTTATAAAACTTTGCGCAAAACATTTCCTGAAAAAACTCTACGAAAAAAAAACTCAGAATTTGTGTTCGCAAAAAACTAAATCCGATTTATAAAACCTTGCTGCGCACAGGTGTGCGCACTCTT
>JASCIP010000075.1:12399075-12409308 GCA_034783695.1 Sardinella gibbosa | reverse complement strand
ATGCACAGGACTGTCCAAAGACAGCTGTTCCTGTTTATCTGAAGGCTGACTGCACTCAAACGTGAGATTGCAAAGTAGCCTACATTTGCCTGGTCTGAAATTCTCGTGAAGAATGAGGAGGAAAACACAGGAGGAAAGAGTTTATCTTTTACGTTATTTGCAGAATACAGGCAGCATAATGATGGTTATAGATGCTACATAGTATACCATTTTTAAGAGAGCTGACAGACACATCAAATAAGAGTATAAGGAAAAGGCCAAACCGTGATAGATTTAAGGAAGAGGGAGTGTGCAAATTTGATGTGGGTGAAGAATGTTGGAACTTTCAATGTGTGATTAATTGTGATTGTGATCAATTACATTATTATTTTTTTAATCGACAGCACAGTTATTTGTGCTGTGGGGGGAAGGGGGTTACAAATTCACGTGGGTGAAGAGTGTTGGAACTTTCAATGTGTGATTAATTGTGGTTGTGATCAATTACATGATTATTTTTTTAATCGACAGCACAGTTATTTGTGCTGCGGTTCCAAATGGCCCTTTTGCGTCTTTTCTTCACACTTGTAATACAGTATGCCTCTGAATGAAACTATTGCACTTGGCTGAAGTTTACAGAGGTTTGTCAATTATTGAATTAATTATTTCATCAGTGTGAGTGAGGACAGGGATTGTAAATTTATGCTACTTTTTCTTACAACCTTTTTTTTCGCATTTCATCTTTGTAATGTATTTGTTTTTTTGCATAGCTAAAAGAACGCTGGAGGAAGAAGTGTGGGAATTGCAAAAACTCAAAGGCGTTTTAGAACAAGAAGAGGAGACTTGTGAGTAATATGTGTGTGGATGAGAGTCTGTGTCTGTGTATAGTGGTAGTTCAATTTCTAAAGCATTTGCTGAAAGAAAACTTCTGTTTCTAGTGTGCTCAGAGGCATTTCAGCTCGATGTGATGCTGAAAGAGAAGGAAGGTATGCTCACTGTCTCAACCAAGGTTGAAAATGATGTAATATTTATGCAACAGGCTACTTTTTATAACTGACAGTTTCTTCATCCAGTCAGCAAACACTTCACATAGTTGTCAAATACTCTCTTACACTGACAACACAAAAGGGCTGCATTTGCTACACAAACACAAAAGAATGTCAAACTATTTCCGTTATGCATAGCAGAGTAGAAGTAATTAATACTACATTAGGATACAAAAAGGTGGAATTATTATTTAGTGTATTTCTTGATGAAAATTCAGTCCACAATCCACAAATACAGTAAATTAAGTGCTGTAGTGAAAAATTGAGAGCACTGTTTATTATGAAATCACATATGTTTCTACAAGAGCTGTTGAGATTGAAACCAGGTTGCCTGCTGTCTAAAACTTCTGGTCATGGAAATCAGTCTGTTCTTTCATTTCTTTCTGACTGATGACCCAGAGGCACATAAAGTGCTGCAGTTCAAATGTGAAGAACTGAACCTGGAGTCACAGAGGTAGGTGCCTACTGTAGGTCTGTACTTAATGAAGAATTCATGTTAAATGTGAGTGTTTGTCTGTGCTCACATGTTCTTTGTGTGCTCTTTGTAGGCAGCAGGAGCAGAACAAGCAGAAAGAAGAACTTGTGGAACAGTATCAATACCAGATACAAGAAGCCACACTCAAACACCGCAAAACAAGGTAATGATGAACCAGAGGGATATTCCAATCGAGGCTGCTGATGTCATACACACATCCACCAACTATAGGTGTTCAATAGGCTGAAAACTTTGAAGGCTTTGAAGAGGCAACCACACTGAAATATGAGAAGGATTCAATTAAAATCAATTTGGATATGTGAATTTAAACAATGGAGAATCATGGATTAAACTTACTTACTACTCATAGCATAGAGTGAATGGCCCTCTCATATGAATTCTAAGATCTTACATGTTCACTCCAGTAATGCCCCAGACAACAATGAATAAAATAATTATTAACTTATAGGGTATTTAGGAATAGCATTAGAGATAGATTTAGCAGATAGCAGATTTAAAAGCAAATGAAGTTCAGAGTCAGTAACACATGAAACATTTTATGGTTTCCGACACATCTGAATTGAGACTCAATTGTTTTCTCCGTGATTCTGCATCCAATACTCCACTGTGCTGGTTTTATGTTCTGAGGTTGCGTTGCTGAGAAGTTAAAGTCGACGAGTGAGAGGAGCATTGGGGGAATTTGGCAGGGATATGTCGGGATATGGCCAGACCACAACGTCTGTTTCCCATTAACAGTGATAGGACCTCTCATGAACGCCACAGTTTGTTTTTCGCTTGTTTTTGTCTTGAACACACACAGCTAGAAGATCAAGAGGAGTGACTCATCAAATTGTGTTTTTTGGGTTCCAAATGTGGATTACACCTGTAATTAATAAGTAAGATTAGATGGGATCTGTAGTCCAAGCGGACCATAGCATTTGGGTCTCATCGTGTCCTCAGAGACCATATGTGTCACTCCCATTTCCCTCCTGTCACTCATCATTGTCAACCACCCCCCACCCTTGCCCCACCAAAGCAATGGCTCATCACTATGTTTCATCTATACTTGCCATTCAGAAAATACAAATATTTCTTAGCTAGCTGATAATACTTCAGTTTGTCCTAGGTTATTTGGTATGATTTAAAAAGTACTACACAATCCATTTTATCCATTTATAGTGGTGGGAGCTATACAGTACATATGACAGTAATAAGGAATATCTCGGATGCTACTCTCATTCAGATCTTTTTCACATGTTGATTATAATATCACTGGTAGACAAGAATTTAGGATAAGATGTATTATGCAGAACAAGACTTTGAAACTGCATGTTTTGGGTCATGAGGGGGATAAAAGCTGTTACAAAACATACATTGGATGGATGCAAAGCAAAACTTATATATTCTCCATCAGGATGAAGTTTGAAAATCAACTGCAGCAGCTGATGGTTCAACACAAAAGTCTCTACTCTATGTTTGTGAGTTGTCTTAAGTTAATTACATGTTTTAGTCAGTACTTGCACGTGGGTGTTTATAAGGTTTTGGTGTGCTGGTGATCATGCTTCTTTAATTTGATGTCTTTTCGGTCAGACTCCTGAAAGACTCCCAGCAGAGATCATCACTGCAGAGAATGCTACAACTCAGCTCCTTAAAGCAGGTGGGATCACTACCAACAGCACCCTTTTATAGGCTGTCACACTATAATGCTCATGTGCCAATGCATACCAGTGGGTTTTCATAAACCTACTGTATGTAAAGTGAATGGAGAGCTGTTGGACAACCTCTCTGGAGCCATTTCTTGTGTGTGTGTGTGTGTGTGTGTAATATATATATATAGAGAGAGAATCTAGGGTCAAACCCAGTGCACACATAGACAGGTTTGAAAAAGGTTGTATAGAACTTCCGTTCAGTGAAAGCCATTTTGGCCGGCCAGAAGCCCAAAGTTGAAATAAAGATGATGGTGCACAGCACACTGTGATGCTTCAAACTGTATTCCTCATCTACCACTCTATCAGCAAACTGAAAATTTTATAAAAGGTCTATTTTCCGTGACTTACAACATTATGTATATTTATTTATTTATTATATTAAAGATACCTGTTTTTTCATACACAATGCATCAGTTATGTGTTAACAATTATTGTACCACAAGTGATTTTCATGTCCTTTGATGGTCTTTTCTTGTCTTATGATGTCTTCTCGGTTTAATTGCAAGAACATGTTGCTACTGTACGTTTCGTCCTCCCTAATTTATAGAGATTCCTTTTACTTTCATAGAATGACTGCAGAAGCCATCTTGACTTATCTTTTCCTCATGTTCATAAAAATAAATGTGTGCCCTTTGGTCTCTTGTTTCTCTTGTAGAGAAACTCCGTCTGGAGCAGCTGGCCCAACAGCAGGAGGAGCTGTGTCTCACTGATAACGGAGCAGGGCCCATAGAAACTGAGCTGCTCACCACTGCAGTGTGAGTGTCCAGCACACACTAACACACCTTCCCTGTGTGGGAAGCTATCCATCACTAACACGTCCATTGATGACACTTCTAGTGAATTGATGATACTTCTTGCTATCTTGATAATACTGAGGGTGCCATGCTCAACCCTTACTGTTACTGTTGTTCACTGAAAAGTATTTGTAAATGTTGAGTCTGTCTGACCATTTTTTCTTGAAAAACTATAATACAAAAATCATAATGAAATTTCCACTGTTTTGAGCGGTCATGTGTTTTTTTTCCCCAAGGAAGTAACTGTATTAGAATAATAGAGTAGCAGATAGTACTAGATAACTATCTCTGTAGGCTGCTGATGCCATAAGTCTGCTTTGCAAAGCCAGCTCTGTCCAAATGAAACCCAATGCCCCACATGTCCCTCCTTGCCCTCAGGAAATACTGAAATCAAGTTGCTGGCTTCCACGGTGCAAATTGTCCATTTTTGGTTCATTTGCCTTTCACCAACTATACGTTATATCTTTGCTGGAATTTTGTCTCACATTTATCAGTTTACAGTAAGCTCAACTTAAGTGGCTTTAAGAATGTTCACAATGTATCCCTAAGAGATTCAAATGGATATTGAGGCATGGTTAAGTGGCCAGATCTGAGGCAAGTTATGATGTCTCTCCTATTAACTTAAGAACATTCTTCCACAGGCAAAAACATAAACATTAACAAAAACATACACACTTACAATCCTGTTACAATGGGAAGACAAGCTTTTAATTGACTTTTTCTGTGAAAGAGTGATATATAAAACAATTGTTGAGTCTTAAGTCTTCAGGTACTGTTGGAAAATTGAGATTTGATGCCCTGTTTGTCTGATTGAGAACATATAAACAAAATACTACATACAAAGACCTGCTGGGCCACTTTGATAACAAAAAGTGAGTCTAACAGTCCCTTTTCTAAAACTTTGATAAAAAATATTACAATCTTGGTTTGTGGTCTCTTGTTGAAAAGGCCCGTCTCCCCTCCCTTTATCATGACTGAAGGTTTAAAAAGTGCAAACACAGTGAAAGTACCACATCTTTCCTATCCAATATTCTGTGGAGAAATGCATTATCGTGTGCCTCTGAATAGAAGGTTGTCTGGTTAGCTGGGGCAAGACCCTTCCCTGAGTGCTTTCTATCATATCTGTCATGGAACATGTCCATCACTCTTACACAAACCTAGGCACAACCATGTCTGTTCAGTTGCTGCCCAAATGTGAGTAAAATCCATTCACATCAGTGACCCTCTTGTGTACTTGCAGTACTTCTCTCACGTACAATTATCTTATTCTCTCTCAATTTCTCTTTCATGCCACTTTCTCTTTCATCACTCTCTCTCTCTCATCTCTGTGCTTTAGCTTTGTCAAAGATCAAGAGCTTTCAAGACCTTTGAGCCTTATTTGGCTTCCTTTGACTTAAGTTGTTGGCACAAGACCTAGGTAAACTTTGTTCAGTGTGGTAGTGGTGTGGGCTATGTACAGTACATATGCATGGTGCATGCAGACTTGTTCTTTGTTTCTTTTTCTTTTTTTTTCAATGTTTTTATATTATACAGATTTCAGTCATTGCTGAGTGGCCTGAGTTAGCCAAGGCCCTATGGTGAATCTGTATGTTATGGTTTATGTATACTGTGCATTGCACACAGAGTCCGAACTGTTGAATACAATAGCCCAAGGCCAGGCTCAGTTGACAAAAGAAACTTTGGTTGGCACTGCCAGTGTAGTATCTGATCTCAAACATCCCACACACTGAAACAAGAGTTGTGCTGATGAGTGTTCACAGAATCCAGATCCAAAATGGGTTGATCTTTGCAACTTAAATTTGAGTCCTCTTCATTAGTTATGTTACAATAAAACAGCGTTATTGTGGGAAAGTCCTGGAAGGAGTCTCCACATGAGTAGTTGCAGCTTAGTGCTCTGCTATCCCAGGTTATTCCCCATCTGTCAAAGGAAAAAAGAAAAAAATGAGTATATGACAATGTCTGTGTTCTTCATTCAGACCTATTTGTTAAGTCTCTTTTATTCATGATTTAGCTACTCTGCACCTTTACAAAAAGAAGTAATGAAATACCTTTCATCTATATCAGCCTTGCTTTCGAAGCAACTGCCATCTAGGCCACAAAATCAAAGTGGCCTAGAGTTTCTCCCAAACTCAGTAACTTTATACTATTGACGGTTGAAAGACTATTCAGCAGAGTGCAGAAACACAGATGTCCTCTTAGAGCCTAAGAGGGCTTTAATGAACGAACCACAAGAACAACTGCTTTTGAGCAAACATACACCCTGATTTAAGCAATAGATGAAATGGATAGTAAAACGGATAATTACTGCTTTCATACTCAGACCTACAGAGTGTAATACATGTATTAACTCACTGTTTACTGAAACATTCTTTGCTATAGACCATTACCTCAAAACGGCTGTACACTTTCTTTTCTTTTCGCATGCTCTCAATTCTCTTCAGCAGGTTATCTCGCTCCTGGGGGTTGGTGGGAGTCCGTCCAAACCGGTTCCTGCTCTCGTATCGGAGAGAATTCTCTCGCTGCAGATCAGATGCCTTGCCAGCATCGCCACTGCCTTCATCAGTCTCGGCATCATCAGTCTGTTTTGCCTGTTCCAGTCTATTCTTCTGACTGTTGGCAGAGATTTGCTCCAGGATCACTTTAGTGTCATCCCTGAGGTTGCTACTAAAGAGCACATTAGACGTGGAGGATTGATAGCGAGACTGGCTCGGTTTAGTTGCTGTCTTGTGATTTTCTGAAGGAGTATCTGACTTTTTATCTGTTGTCTCTTTGACTTCTGGAACTGTTTTCATGCTCTTAGTGTCAGAAGTTGCTGATGTTTTCTTCTCGCCCTTTGGTCCAAGGATGCCCTTGAGCCTCTGTGTCTGTTTCTTGAGGAAGTCAAGGGCTTTGGTGTCTTTACCTTCTGTGTTAATTGAGGTGCTGGAGCCTTGGCGAGTGAGACTGAGATTCTCACGTGATTCAGAGCGAGACATGCCAGAGGAACTTTGGCTACGTGACTTCTTCATTTCACTCTTCTCTGCATCGGTGGCATCTGTCAACATGTCTTCATCGCATGACACACGGCGTGACTGGGAGGTGCTCTTAAAAGACTTCAGCGGATCCTTTCTCAAAAACTTTGGTGAAGGGAAGGGCTTCAGAGTTTTTACACCCCCAGAATCTTTCTTTTCCTCTGTTTTGTCCTCTTTCTGTGTTCTGTTTTTGTTATGTGTCTCAATACTTAGCTCAGGCGGTTTAGGTTTTAATGTTGCCACAGGAGGCTTATCTGTCTGTGATTTTTTGACCTCTGATCCTGGGGTTACAGATTCAGCTTGGGTGATTATAACTTCTGGAGGTTTATCATCAGTTTTTACAGTGTTTAGGACATCTGACTTTTTCAGTGCTGGTTCATTACTTTTGTCTGTGGCAGATTCAGCAGTTTTGGCTTTTCGCTTAGCTGCAAGTTCTTTGAAGTAAAGGAGTCGGCTTTCAGGATCATTCATGTTGAGGGCAGAGGGCTTCACTTCTTGATTTGCAGGTTCTTCTGACTCTTTCCCTGTAGCCTTAACAGCGGCTTCTGCTTTGTTTTTCTCAGCATCCTTGGACTCTTGATTGGGTTCTTCAGCTTTGCTGTCTGTGTTTTTAGGATCTGTTGAGTCAGTAGTTTGTGTTTTCTTGTGTTTGCTCCAGTCAAATGGCTCCCTTGACATAGATCTCCTCTTCTCAAGGATTTCAGCCACCGCAGATGAGGTTCTAATTGGGTTACTCTCATCTTCCTCTTGGTTTGGGCCTGAGTTGTTGTGCGACTCTAATTTTGAAGAACTGAAAATAAGTGAAGACCGCAGGCGAGAGCTCCTTTGGAGCATTGGGTTGATTCTGGACCGGAAGGATTCATGTTTTGTGAGGCCCAATGTGTCTGGCTCTCCCTCTGTTCCCACAGATGAAAGAGAGTCAGTTGACCTCATTTTAAATTCCAAGTCAGTTGTGGTGAGGTCCTTGGAACCTTTCCTCTCTGGTAGGATAGGTTTACCAAACCTTGGGCGAAGGTCCAGTTTGGGCCTGTGGGGATTGATGTGTCGCTCCTTGGTTTCAAATCCCCTCTCCTCAGGATCGCACGAGCCATCCTCAAAAGCGTCAGGCCCTAGAGGTTCATTCATGCACTCCTCTCCTGCATCCTCATACGCACTGAGGTAGGAACTGATTCTCCAGTTCCTCATTCCCTGCTTTGCATCAGGGTCCTGTGACTCACGTTCCTGCTTGCCCCCAGAGAATTTTGACTGTTTTAGGTCAGGCGGGTGAGTCTGTGTAGGAGAACTCTGGCAAGCATATGCCTGTCCAACTGTGGGTCTCTTATGACTTGTTGGATCATAACGCCCCGCATGCGGGTGAGACTGTCCAGATTTGAGATCGTCAGAGGATAGGACATTGTAATCAGATGGTGGCTCCAACTCAGGTGGGTATCCAGAGTCAGAGTGCTGGTCCACCTGCTGGAGGGCACGGCTGCGAAGCTGCTCATAAGCACCATGGCCCTCTGCTTGGTACATGTGTCTTTCTCGGTGATCCATCTCCTCCAGGTTGCCCATGACGCGGTGCTTCATGTATAGGCGGGAAGAAGAGTAGCTCTCCTGTGTGCCCTCAGCATAGCTGTGCCTCTTGAAGGCATTCTTCTCTATCTGCTGTGCAGCCATCATGGAGCGACCCTGTTGCATGAAGGTCTGTTGCATACGGAACTGCTGTGCAGAGTACTTGCCCATCTGCATGCCTCCTGCACCCATCTCCAATGTGTGACGGAAAGGATCCTCACGCCTGAAGGGTAGTCCAGAATCCATGCGGTCTCCAAATGAATATGCAGAAAGCTCTGAATGGCGGAAGTAGCCACGTGTCTGGCGCAAGGACTGGGTCCTCTTCAAGCCAAACTGGCTGCCGTAGTAGCCACCACCAGTGTCAGAGGGAACTAGGGCATTTTCCAGGACCAAAGGCTGTGACTGGGCGAAAAGGATCCGAAACTCTTCATCAAAGGTGGCCACCAACTCCCCCAGGAAAAGATGAGCAATACACCGATGGATCTTCTCAAAAGACCACATGAAGCTGTCAAAAAAGAGTCGCTAGTGATAAGTACTTGTTGGGTTACTGTTATAAGCATTCATTCATTCGTTTGTTTATTTATTTATTTCAAACTAAACTGAAACTTGACAAATACCTCAATTATTACACAGAATTATCTACAGACATGTAGTATGATATGAAATGGATATATTAAATCAAATTAACAGTCTAGGGACTGTCTTAGGGAACTTAAATAGCCCAATAAGATTAATTCGCAAAATGGATTCACTGAGTGTTATAAAATAACCTAACACAGATGTAAAATAATTTCCACAGTACAGATAATGTAAGAGTGTCGGTTCTTACCTGTAGTTTCCACTAAGCACAGCTCTGCAGTCAGCCAGCAGGAAACGGTCCATTACCTGACCTTTAAATGACTTTCCTGTACGGCAGAAATATGTGACACCTGCCACTGTCCGTACACGCAGCATCTACAATAAATGAAATATATAGTGTGAGATGTATTGACCAAGGGAACTCAAATCTCAGCATGATTAAGCTCTCTATAGAAATGTGATAATAAACTGAAATCTACTGTACAGGCCTATAATTAGAGACATGGACAGTCAAAGTCAAACACACTGTAATAAATGATTATCATAGTTTCAGTTAACATTAAAGTAGCTTGTTTTGTACCGATAGGGAGACAACCCATCATGGTGCATTTTAACAAGAGGGAATGTGCAAACTTTTTTCACCATGATCAGTTACAGGGAACTGACTGTTTATCTGGCTACTGTGTGAAAGAGCAAGGAATATGTTTTTGCTTATGAGTCTTATGAGTCTGCCTTATCTTTTAGACATTAGCCACAGTAAAACTTACATGAATCATCTCAAGGTTTACTTTGCAGCTTGTCACCATAGCAACAAAATGGTGAGCATTCAGTTCATCTAAAAGGATGTAGACAGGTACGTGGCGTGCAGCTGCATCCAGGAGATCAGCAAAGATGTCAATGTCAGTGAACACATCCATTACCACCGCGATGACCTGGTCAAAGACAAAAAGAAATAGTCAGTCCAGCCAACTTCAAACATTTTATGAAGATAAGGCCTGTCAAGTAGCATCTCTGCTTAACATCACACAATCTGACCCAGGCTTCAGTGAGAGATTTCAAAATATATCTCCAAACTATGCTTGGTATGAAGAT
>JASCIP010000075.1:12272590-12285441 GCA_034783695.1 Sardinella gibbosa | reverse complement strand
CTGCTTCTCTGACAGTGTATTCATCACATGAAGCATCAGACAGTCAGCAGAAAAATAACTTCACTTTCCTTAGAGCAACAAAACTAATTTAGTAGATGCTGAAGCCAGAATGCTTTCTATCCATCTCCGCCATGTGAAAAGTGATTTTCTTTTTCGACCAGAGGATTGATTTGTCTCAATCAGGAGCTGTTTACCAAATGCTCTCAGCACAGCTCTGCCATCTTATCTCGTTGTCTAGGATTTAGTGTGGCACTATTGACCTCAGAGGTCACTAGAGTGATCAGGGCAGAGGAGCTTTGATCATTAAGAATCAGAGCTCAAACTCAAAGTCTTACAACTTCTCAATTCCCAGCTAGTACAAGGCTTGGTTTCATTGAAGACAGTTCACTAAACTGCTGTCCTTTTGTATTTATGTTATCCAAGCAAGTGGCATTCTTTGTGAATTACAGTATGCTTTTCTGCTGTGACGTAATGGCTGGTAAAACACAAATGATCCTATGTAAATAAAGAAAATCTACAAACAACGCATGCTTACCGATGTAATCAAAATATCATGCTTCAATCCAACACAAATGCACTTCATGAAAAATGACGGGATGGTATCGCATTACCCTTTTCCACTGCTTACCGTTGCTGGGGCAGTCCACTCTTGTTCAGGTCTGCTCTCACTCGCTCCCCCACATGCCGATACACCTCCACCAGCGTCACTATGGCAGACTCCCGAACCTGCAGCATACGGCAGATCACACAGCTGAAATTTACTCATATAACCAAATGATTAAACAACATACATTATGATCCTATTTTGGCAGACTTGATGATATTTAGAGGCAACATTTATTTATTTGGTTTACTTACAACTTATCGTGACAAATTAGAATGACATTATAATACCACCAACATTCAAGAACTTTTATGGATAAACCACATCTCTGTAATCCATGTCTTTTTTCCAAATAGAGTTTAATGAGCATTTTATATCAAACTTGACAGAGCTGGCCTGTTTCCCTACTCTTACTCCCATTAAATGTTCATGCTTTAGCCTTTGGCTCCAGTTAGGTCTAGCATCAATGGTTGTGTGGCAACTGGAGAGTGAAATCAGCATATTCATGGAGGGAGATGTTGAATATCCACAACATATGAATAAATTAACCAATCATCCAACTGCAACTCATCTAGAACAATTAAGCTCAGAATTGAAGCAATTTTTCCTTTCAAACCACCTCAAGATGCCAAGCGAAAAGCATAGATCCAAGATGGGAAGCAGAGGTCCCATCTCATCAAAGGGATTAACCGGAGTGAATAAACCCATAGTCCTTTGAGTTTGACGTTGCCGAGTGCTGTCGGTTGGTATAAGAACGACATACTTTTGCACAGCGTACACCAAATAGCGAAAAGGCAGTCGACGCTAACCGAAGAGGGCAAGGAAGTCTGGTAGTCCTGTGCCCCTATCAGCATTAGCTGCCACTTCACAAATTCGCACTACGCTATAGCGAATGCTGTCGTTCTTATAGCTTCCCTCCCAACAGCACTCTGCAGCCTCAAAGAAGAGGGATATGGGCTGATTGGTTCTGGATTTCTCCTTTAAGATGACACACCTGAACAAATGTATCCCTCATCCAGCATCCCCATACATAACAGAAACCAACTGTCTGTCTACTTCCTAATTTTGATACCCAGCTTTTCTGTTTGCCTCCCACGCCAAGTCTCTGCCCTTTAGCAAAGCTCTCTCTCTCTCTCACAGTACAGCACAGCGTTTGTTGTGTGGAGACAGCAGCTCCTTGCCCTCTCGCCAGTGCTCACTGATTACCCCCTTGCTGATGCTGCTGCCGCTCTCGCTGGGAAAAAGGAACTGTTAAGCATCTCAGCATGCCAACGGCCACTCCTCCCTCCAGTGCTATTGTTGTGTCGTGAGTTGCATAGGCTTGCAGGCAGGGATTAAATACAGTGTTTAACTTAATCGCAGGGCTCAGTCTTATGCAGCCCCAGTACCAAGCGCTGCCTCAATCGGCGCCCCGATGAACAAAGTCATGGCTGTGTATTATATAGCCAGTGCTGCAGTGTGCAGGTGAGCCGAGTTGGGGTTTCGCACACAAACTAAACTACTGCTGGCATCATGAAGAGCCACCCATTCTCACACGCAGTCCTGGTTACTACCTCTGGGGGCACACTGAACGAAACAGTCACCACGTATAATACGAGAAGAATACATGGGGAATACACTGTTCAAAGTAGATGGTTAAGTGATAAACCTGGGTGAGTTAAGCTAGAAGACGACCTATTAATAGAGAAGAGAGAATAGAGCCTGCTTGCTTTGTTTAGTTAAGAGAATGAGGAATTCAAAGCTCTTCTTTTATCAGGTTTATCACTGACTTCTGCTTAACTTACCCAGGTTTGTCAGCCACTTGAAATCCCCCCCACCCCCCCCAGGTCCACAAAAATTATGTTTTTACACGCTTACCTGTGGATTCTGGTCTCCAGTCAATGTGCAGAGAAATGGCACAATCTTGCTGAGACTCAGTGGCTGGGCACCGTACCTGTGAGAGAGGGAGACAGCGGTCCGTGCGTGGGGGATTAGAGCCACAAGGTACACCAGATCTGGACTAACAGATCAAACGTGACAGTGTGTTTACTACTACTTGGCTAGGAGCATGCCCATGTGCTACATCCTGTTCCGACTTGCTTTAAACTGCACATCCGCCATGACATGGCATGACCATTCTATGCCACATGGAAAGAAAAACATAAAAACAAACAAACAAACAAAAACAGAACTGAACAGGGTAGATGTTATCAGGTAAGCTTGAAAGTGTGTGTGTGCTTGTGTGTGTTACATATGATCTTGGCTATGCCTGCAAGACTATCATTGATCATAGGATAGTGATGTAAGATGCGTGTGTGTGTTGAGTATACTCACGTATTAAGGGTGGCCACTAAGCAGACACACACTCCTTCTCTACTGCGGAAGTTCTTGTGTTTAAAGCCAGGAAATAATCTCTCCCAAACATACTGTGAACAGAAACGTATTTTAAACAAGTTTTCTTCAATATATTAAACAGAAAACTGTAAGACAACCAATCAACACAATGAGGGTACAGTAATATGCTAATGTTAAATTGCTTAATGTTAATAATAATGTAATATTCTAACAATTACAACTTATGCATGTTGATATATAACATATTTGATTACTAATAATAATAATAATAATAATAATAATAAGTCCCACAAAAAGTCCCCCTTCTTTCAGACAGGAAGCACCTTTTCCTCACAGTTGGCCACTTAAAAGCCTGCGAACTAAATGCATGAATAAAAGATGTGCTGGGACCCAGTGTGAGGGTGCTGTGCTGTGCTGGTGCTCACCATAGGCGTGGCACACTGCTCCATCAGCTTGAGGATGAGAGCCTGGGCCTGCTCCCGCACCTGGTCTTTAGCGTCCCCCAGGCGGTCCACCAGCGCTGGCACAACTGCACACAAGGATTACAGAGAGATATTTCAAACATCAGCTCGCATTGTGGTCTTGTGAGTCTAGATGCCAAGGGCATGATGTGACACCGTGCCATGATGTGGCAGAATTTAGTTTTCAGAAACTTTTCCTGTAATATTTTAGAAGATTCTTTTTTTTATAATTTTATGGATAATACTGCAAAGTCTTCAATATTCTTAGTGTGTACTTTTGCACATGTGCACAAACAAAATAAAACAAACTAAAATAAAATAAACTACTGTATAGGCTTACAAACGCTCCAATGATGTTATATGAACACACAAACATAATTCTACACACAATTGCACAGTGCTTACCTGTCCCCACATATCCTCTGAACCGCTCATTCATTCGATCAACAAATGCTGCTACAATATCAATGCCCAGCAAGGCCACCTGTTAAGAACACATAAACAAACAGAAAATATGAAACATGGCTCTAAATCTTCATAGAAGAAACAGTGATAAGGCAACAATATCTGTTTAAAAGTCTGGGTGCTGGACCAACAGAGTAGCCTGGGAATACCCATGCTGCCTTCTGCACTCATTACGAACTGCTAGGCAGCCTGGAGACCATGGCCGAAATTTTCGCATGGATTTGGGAACCAATCACGGAGCTAGGATTGATGGCAAGACAATGCGCGAATTATTGGACAAACTGAACTTCACATCCCGTACGGGAAAATGAATGGGTGGTCCCCAGACTAAATCTCACTTGTGATTTAGTCTGCCATTAGCCAGGCTACCAACAAAGAGTGATCAGAGAAAAACGGGGGAAAAAATTGGAAAAGTGCTTCAAAGATGGTTGAGACTTCAAAAAGTCTAGGGAAAAAAACATCTAGTGAAGATGTTGAACTAAAGGGACTGATGTGATTTCAGTTCTGCTGTGACTTTAATTAATCAGTTATTAACTGTCATAGGATGCTTTATTAATGTGTTATAACTCAAGGCTAACAGCAAACCAAAACAAGCAAGGGGATGACACTGAAACGGAAACTATGCCAACAAGGGCAACCACTCTCACACTAACATTAACTGACAAATTCTGACAAAGTTATGTTGAGTTAAAGAGTGTGCCTTCATTTAGCAATTGTTGAAATTTAAATAAAGTCAAGTGTCTTTTATTGTCATTTCAGCCACAGCCATACAGTGAGACGCAATTATGTTTCACCTTACTGTAGGTTCAAGTGTTGCTACATTTAAAATACAGAACTATGTAGAGAGACATTTGGGACAAGCTACAAAACAAACCATCGTAGGTAAAAAGAAATAAAAAAAAAATCAATTTGATGATTGATCTGATTCATTCACTAATCCATGTAGACAACAGTTGTTATTGCAGGTCTTTCACATTATGTCCACTGACCAGACTTTTAGTAAAGGTATACAGACAATGCATTAATTCTGAGGCATTACTCAAAAGCATTTTCACCCACTTTGTCTGTCAGTCATGATTGTCCGGCTGAGAAATGTATGCTACATCAACCACATAACATTCCATCCCCATGAATGTCAGCGGGCAAACAAGGGTTAACGTCACACGGCTAGACAATAGCTAATGAATAATCCATCGATGCTCCGCCCAGAAAAATACTGACCAGCACACAACTGATACAGTAAAATACCGATATTTTCAGGTAAGAAATGGCTCAAACACCCAACACATCAGTGTTTCCTTCCATTGTCAATGCTTTGGTGGAAAACACCCATCCCCTAGGACCCGTCCGTCACCCTTCAAAAACAACGCACAAAAACAATGGCCCCGCGCCCTCCTTCGCAGCTCAGCGTAGACACACTTGACACACAAAAACATCATCTCGTCATAAATTTAGCTATGCTACTAGTATAGATTCTTTGAAATGTATAGAGCTGACAATAACGATGACTTAATTTGCCCTAAAAACGAGAATGGACCATCCAGTAACTAAGATCCGTCACTAGGGCATAAGAGGCAAGTGTGACACCTCGACCACCCTTTTAGCATTCACTTCTTTCTAAAGCATTTCAAGTAGGCCTACCTACCCACTACCATCAGATAAGAAGCATAACACTGAGATACAGAACGTCATGCAGATCAAGATGTGGACGTAGGTGGTGAAAGTACCGTTAATAGGATATTATCAGGATGAGTGGTGAATTAACGGTCTGATGTGGATAACGGGCATCATTAACAATGTTAACAACTACGATGCTGTCTGCCCATGTGAATGCTACACAATTATCTTACCTTGTAATTGCTGGAGTTAACCCATCCAGTTAGTTCATCTATAGTCTTGTCTAACCGTGCTTTGTCTTGCTCAACATCCACAGACCTCTGCGGATCATTGAGGTAGTCTATTAAATCTGGGCCGACCTGCAGACGCCGGGTCACGTCCTTCTGCAAAACCTGCTGGTAAAAATAGTCCATGTTGTCATTTTCCCCCATTGAAACTGGATGTATTGGGCCTGCAAAAGCCGCTGGCCGCACAGTGTCGTCTCAGTTCCCGTTAGTGTTGAAGAAGGCGAAGCTCTATCACCAAAACCCAGGACTATCCAGTGAGGACGGCTTCCTCGTTTTGTATGATTTGCGATATGAATTCAATGTAGCGCTTATCAAATAACAAGTGTAACGTCCCAGTGAAATCAATGATCCATTAACTTAATGGATAAGCCGCGAGGTGTTCAAAACGGCATAGTTATGACCAGAAACAGCCACTGACGCACATTAATAACAGTTAATGCAAACTGAACGATGCGGTGGTCCAGCAGCCTTGCTAGCTAAAATACCAACGTTAGCTAGCTAGCCAACTATGCTGACGTTATGGCTGGCTGGGCAAGGGCCTAACGCCTTGTTCATAACTCCTGCAATCCATGGTGGGAAACGTCCGTAATAAACAAGCGGAGTTAATTATATGAAGCCACGGCTAACTTGGTTGTCGTTCCAACTGGCGCGCTACCGGTTTCTGAAAACGTGAAATCCGTACAAGTCTGTCAGCCTCCAGTCGGCCTACAAAATAACACCAGCGCAGCGGTGGGTATGGGCTTTGGGGTCCTCTAGCGCCGCACAGTTATCCTAAAAAGCTGCCTGAATATAAATAGTGGAGATGAAAACTTCCGCCATCTGGTGGTTAAGATTTAAAACACATAAAGGCTACCTGACATGTGGCCAGAGTATTTTTGTTGTGTCATACAAGAAATTATGCTGACAGGCTACTCCGCTACGAAGACCTTATGCCTAATCTGCCAAGTGTTGACCTGCTAAGCCAATTCTCCATTAAAGGGGGCACAATACCGTCGCTTATCTTAAGTTTATGTTCCTTCAGTGAAACATAATAAATAGTTTCGTTCATTGTCACCTTGCGATAGGCCTATTTGTCATGAAATGTTTTTCATGAACAGTTTCTATCCAGCCACTACTCTTCAAAGTCTGTCCAGCCACTACCCTTCAAATTGATCCCCTAAAAGAGCACACAGGATAGGCCTAGCCTACTAAACATTCACACAGGTTAACCTGCGAGCATGGTCACTAAATTAATGTAAAATAAGTATAGGCCTAATCTATCTCAACATCACAAAGCCTGCATCTGCAACATGTTCCATTTGTGATATAACATGCACAGTATACACAGAACATTAAATTTTACGCTACATAAACTGTCTGTACATAAAATAAGACTCATTAAGGCTATTGCTCATTCTGAATTATTCATTTAGTTTGTTCCCATGATGGTATACTTAGTGAATACCCAAGGCAGCATTTAAAGCTGGAAGGGAAGAGTGTGAGGAGGAGGAACCACCATGGAAACAAAAGGGATATGTGTACCACTGTCAGATCGACCCTACCAATAGCTCCATAGAGCTGGGCTGACAGACGGCATAAGCACTTATCATATCAGCACAAGATCAGGCCCTGAGTATAACGTTGATGGAGGCAGAGATCTACCATATGAGGCAAAATCTGTGTGCAGCCTATGTCAGGAATCCTCTGAGATTGCTCAACACATAACATCAGGAGATAAGGTGCTGGCAAGGCATACTTGGAGAGACACAAACAGATGGCTGGTGTAGAAAGCAAGGGCGGTTAAGAATGACCAAGCCAAGGTACTGTGATAAACTGCTAATGGCCAGGTCAGATCTAGTACTGGATAAACAGTAAGGTGATGGTGGCAGATGTTGCCATACCAAGTGATGATAACATCAGACAGAAGAAAATGATCAACTTGATGTAATTCCACAATAAGGTATGGAAAGCGAACACCAGTCATGGCAGAGACACTGCAGGCTGTGACTCCCAAACTGAGTGTTTGGCTCCAGCAGATTCCAAGAAGAACTAAGACTCCATCCAGACTTCGGAGACTTCATCCAAAACAAGAGTTCAGTCCTACAGCAAACATAATGTCTAGATATTCTGAAGTCTGCATGGTCTCTTTGCAGCTGCAATATTGCATGCCAGACAGAAGGCGAGATGAGACTTGGGTAACGTTAGCGTCCTGCAATCAGCTGATGAGGAAATAATGTTTATATTTAGGGTTTGTGACAGCATGTTACACCTAAAGCCGGTCAGACTGCAACATCTGGCTAATTTCTGACCACCACGAGGCCCTGGTGAATTGTCTTGGTTCTGCACTCTCTGGCCAGAAACAACATGCATACAGACACGATGACATTCTTCTTTCTGGGCAGCTGACCTGATGGTTCATCTTCTACCTCCCCCTCTCTGATGACTGAGCATGCATGCATGTGCACACCATAGTTTCTGAAAGTCGGTATTAGTCTGAGATGAATGCAACTAAACATTCACGGTTGAGAATTCACCTTTCATTCAAAAGACTTCATCAGTTCTAACCTGATGCTGAAGAACCAGGAGAGTATATCTCTACAACACTGTAGGTAGTAGGCATACTTTGCACTTGCTCACAAGTGCCCTCTGGTAGGCCTACATGATTACAACCCGGAAGTTGAATAATTCTAGAAATTCTCGCAGCACATGACGTAACTATTCTGACGTTCCAGACGGAGCAGTACCCAGGAAGTTAGCCACTGTTGTGTTTCTTGAGGTGTAGATTTCCATTTTAGTTAAAAAATACGATAATTTGGCGCGCCGAAATGGCGACGTTTATATCTGTCCCGTGTAAAAAGGCAACAGAAGTCGATTTGGTGAAACCGCTATCGAAATTTGTTACAGCCACGTACCCAATTGGTGAGGAACAGGCAGAATATCTACGAGCGGTGGAAGAACTCAATAAGCTGCGCAAAAGCGCTCTTGGGAGGCCCTTGGACAAACACGAGAGCTCTTTGGACATATTGTTGCGGTGAGTATCGTTGTTATGTTAACTTTCCTGATCACTTCCCAAGTCGTACAACTCGAAAAGGTGTTTACTCTAGTCAGTTTCTTTCTGTTGTAACGTTAAACCAACTCGCTAGCATAGAGTAACGTTACGTATGTTAGCTGTTTGCCCGCCGCACCCATGATTACGGTTCATCTACCTGTAAACTAGATTGCGTTTCTCTAAATTATTGCACTTAGGTTTAGTCTATTGAAACCACGAGTGTTCAAACGGCTGTCTAGTTTAGTCGATTTGACAACAAAGTTTTAAGCTGATCATTGACCAAATAATGGTTGTTGTGAACGAGCAAGGTGCTAATCGACTCAATTTAATGGTTATTATTTACTCAAGTAATTTAATAAGAAAGTATGTAGTTGGTAATTGAACAGTTTTTTAAAACGCAATCTTCTTTTGAAACCTTCCATACGTGTGTTGACAAGGAAGTCGCTCACCCATGGGATGGCATGGCTGTCGGTAATCACTGTTAGCATCCTGCTAGCTCTTGAAGTGAGCTAAGTTTATAGTAGATTTTGTTAGTAAATAAACTAAAATAATAGTTCAGTAACGTTACTTCAATTATGATTATGGTTGGACAGTTTTGAACAAATTAAAATGAATTCTCAAGAATTATCACTGTCCTGAAATAGGTGACTCAAGCTCGTGCAGGCGCGCAGTCATATGTGGGACGTAAGGATAATGTTAACCCAGTCAAAATTCAGCCATTAGTTAAGGTGTCATCCTTAATGCATAAGAAAATCGAACGATCTAACGTTGTATAACAACAACATGCCAGATTTGTGAATTTCACAATCCAGATAGACAGGCCACAGTCACCATTAGGTCATGATCTGGTTGTATTTTGAAAACGTTGGCAAGCGAGTATTTCGATTTCTGGGCTGTCAGTCAGAAGCCTATTGTGTTAAATTGCCATCACAATTGCTCCTGACCAATCTGTAGTAGCCTGCCATACATGTGGATGTGATTTGCGTATTAGGATATGTAGATGGAAGCCGGGTGTAGATAGTGTGAGCTTCCTGGTGATCCCACATCTGTGCTTCATGCATACCCTCTGTAGACGAGTTTACTTTAACTTCCTAGTGACAATTTAAACTTCAACAAACCCTTAATTTGGGTTTTTGTCCTCTGTGTTGTCCTCATTACGCACACACACACACACACACACACACACACACATATGCACGCACACTCTCACACAGTCACACACTGTCTTCCCTTTTTGTTTTTAATGTCAAATACTGTTCCCCACCTGCGTCATATCAGTTTCTTGCAGTGGATTTAAAGGGGCTTTCATCATTAGAAACTGCCACTTCGTTTCCTTTTAGTGTTGCAGAATCGTAGTGTTACCTTTGGTGCTGCCTAGTAACATTCGCCACAGAGGGGCCTGCGGTGGCTATGACTGTTTCATGTGGAACTAGATGGCAAGTGGCAAACATGCATCGAAGGCCGGGTTGATGTGTATGCTAACATGTTAATGTTAATGTTGCTAAAAGCTGTCAATCAAGATGAAAAGCTAATTTTTTATATTGAGCTGTCACTGTCACTATCACTAGAATTCTCATCAGGGTCACGAAATGTCAGCTGCTCTCCCAAGAATGCAGCCACTTCATAACGTCATAGTCTTGAGCAAGGCTGCGTGCGTGGCTCTTGTGTCTGTGTACACAGTAAGGGCAAGTGCAGGACTGAGGACCTAAGGATCAGGACTGAGGATCAGTGCGTACCTTACCAGATGGTTTCAATTACATACTCGCCATAATGTAGGACTCCTAATGTGGGAGCCATGCCCAAATTAGCACGATTGCATGCAGCAGTCCCCTCGACCAGCCTGCATGGGAAGCAGTTGGGCTGTTTTTGAATCATGCCACTAGTCATCCAACCACTTGGTCTTGGCATGGAGTTGCATTGAAAAACTTTGGACTTTGTGAGGAAAAACAAACACCTATAATCACAAAATCTGGCCTAGCTATCCCTTTCTCTCTTTTCTTGAGTTGTTGCTCAAATGAATGTGACTTATTTTGCACTAAATACTCAACATTGTTATTCATTAACCACTAATTTACCATCTGCTAACTCTGACTGGCAATGACTGAGCCACTAGCACTTAGAGTAGCTGCAAACTCACATAGCCTAAAAGTTTTCATTTCTCATCTATTTGTGTGAGTCAACAGAAAGTTGGATTACCTACCAGTGACTGTCTTACTCTCATCTTCTCTATATTCCATTCACCACTGTCCTCTCACACATAGAGGGCCTGACCGTATACTCTGAGCAACAAAACAGACAGTTCTATTCAAAAGAGAAAGTTAACAAACAACGTAAATAATGAACATGGTAATAGAAAGATGTAAACTGTTTAATTAATGTGGGTTATTCATATAGGTCTACTGTTATATAGATTCTTGCATCTTTCCAATCCATTGAGTAGAATTTTGAGGAGCCCAGCTTCCCTTGGCCTTTGCTCAAGTCCCCACTGTATAGCCATTGTTTGTGCTGCTAAGTCAGTTGGCCCAGGACTCTGGAAGTCCATAAATTAACATAATCTAGCATCCTCAGAAGTACCACTGACTAAATGAAAAAGGCCCAATGCCCTACTCATTGGGGCTAATTATGCGACTCCAATTCCCACTTCATACTTTTTGTGTTTTAAATATGAAAACAGTGGTTCATGATATAGCATCTATTTAGTTAAGGGTATGAAAAGCATTAAATGAGTAAAAGTCATTTGGCCTAGTTACGCTAGCTCCCCCCTGTAGCTCTCCAAGTGAGGAAGTCTGGAGAAGGCCAAGCAGCAGGTTGATTTGCATAGAGAGGAAAGGCTCCCGGGATTTGTTAGCCAAATAGATCTGTGTCTGTCCATCTCTGAGTGGATTAGAATCGCGTGAAGTAGGAACTGCATTTGGTGTGGCTCTGTTGATAGACTGATATGCTCCAGGCCTCAGCAGCTCACTAAGTGTCACCTACATTCTGCTTCCTACAGGTACTATGACCAGCTCTGTGTGGTTGAGCCCAAATTTCCATTCCCAGAGGTAAGACGGACGCCCCCACCCACACACACACACACACACACACACACACAGACACAGACACACACACAGACACAGTCAAACATACAAAACAAACAGTTATTCTCCACATTCCTGGGATATGAATAGTTTCATGCCCACAGAGCCATTTCTGTACTCTTGTGTCATGGCGGCACTTTTCTATCTGATAACAGCCCACCTAAATAATTTGTACTGATAAGCCCACTGATATTTGCTTGCCCCTTTGGGCTGTTATCTCAAACTATTGTGTGTGGCATAGTTACCACGGGTAAAGAAACCTGCAAAGTCAATGTCACTTCAATGTTAGAATGTTTCAAATGGTGTTGATGAACATGATGAACGTGAACATATTGCCCATTTCCTGCAGCTCTGTCTCACATTCACCTGGAAGGATGCTTTCGATAAAGGATCACTCTTCGGAGGCTCTGTTAAACTCGGTGAGATTCAGTCATGCACGCAACATGCTTACATACAGCATAAACAGAAGGAGGGATATAGGTCAAGATTTTAATTATAAATATTTTTTAAATGATTAATACCCACTGCGGGAAAACCTTACAATGATAAGGATGAATCATGAATTTGCCAAACACGGCACACTTTAAAAAGATTGAAGTTTTTTGTTTGAAAATGTATTTGTTACAACTTGAAATTGTACATATGAGCCTACATTTTTGTTGTAAAAACAGATAGTGTTACAATTACATTTTGCAAGCTCATGACCTGAGAATAAATACCATTTTGTTTGCTATGGTTGTTAAGCATATGTTACCCTCACAGAATTTCAACCTGTCCCATTTGTTGTGTCAAATCAAGTGTATCTTTAGTCGGTTGAAAGCTCCTCTGACTGTTGTCACTGTGATGGCCTAAGATGAGGGCGAAGCCTGACTGGCTGGATGACTCCTCACTGACATCTCTCTCCTATGGCTCCCCTTATGGCAGAGTAATCCTCCGGAGCCTCTTGTTTACTTATGGGGCGTGTGGTGGTCAATGTCT
>JASCIP010000075.1:11891403-11904626 GCA_034783695.1 Sardinella gibbosa | reverse complement strand
AGACTGGTTAGGTTATATGCTATGATTAAGCAATGAAAATGTGAGGTTTCCTTACAAAAAAAAACTATTAACAAACATGGCACATCAATTCTGACACCATGCTGTGTAATGGATGCATATTATTAGCTTAATATAACAACAGGCCACATTCAATTTTATTTTTTTGACATCATGGCGGGCCGCATGAAACAGAGCATGGAGGGCCGCATGTGGTCCCCGGGCCTTAGTATGCCCACCCCTTTTCTAAAGCCTTAAAAGTAAAGAGTAAAATACTACAAAAATGTCTTGAAATCACATAACACTGCTAAGTTTAGGCCTTTATGACTGCCCTGTGGATACGACACCCTGCTGAATATGATTCCTCTGGGATATCTTCAAAGAATTGCAAAGACATATATTGTTTGGTACTCAAAACAAGGATGTATCATCTGACTGCAGAGATGTCTGTGGTCTAGACTACTGAACCCTTGGAGTGAAGACTATTTGGAAGACATTACCCATAGGTACTCTTAACAAATGTTACATCGAGTTGCAGGATTTAGGCTACTTTCTCTTTTTAAAGGAATGATTAAATTAATCAGCAACTCCTTTAAAGGTCCACACATTAGGAAAGACTTCAGCCAAGAGTTCCCTCTGGGTTGGGATAGGGATTTGAAACTTTTTCTAGGAAAGCTTACAATGGAACTTACCAACAGCACCAACCAATCAAGGTCAGATCACTGTAGACAGCCAAAGGACAATACACAGCTACCATTACACATGCCATGAGATTTGCTTCATTCTTCGTGGGGGTATTCCAAGTAGGTGGTTGAGTTAGTCCAGAGGTAGTAATGGTAAATCAGCTAATAGTAGAGCCCGGAGTCCTCATTATTGTAACTAAATGATGCCAGCAGGCTACCCTATTAGCAGGTTTGCAACTTTCTGTAGGTTAACTTTGCCAGGTTCATCACTTGACCACATTCTTGGAATACCCCCCAGTACTCTTAATATCCACTTACTTAAACAAGCAGATGAGGCTGGCAGTCCCAGTGGTTCAGGTGTCCTCTTACCTGAGTGATACTGAGGGGGCATCCAGACTCTTTACCGAGGGTTTGTGAGAAGCCAAGGTAGGGAGGTAGACTGTGTCCCTGATCCGCGGAGCGCTGGCAGGTTGCAGAGGAGGCAAGGATCGGGATAGCAGGTACGAGCGTGCTCGAGCCCGGCTAAGTTGAAGAGTCGGTTGGTGCCTCACAATTTCCGTCTCCAGAACGGATCCCCTGGTACTCATGACTGCACTGAACAACAGTCCACAAACACGAGGGGGTATGTATGTGTCCGCGTGTGTACACGCATGTGCAGTCCCTCTGGAACTGGTGGACAAGTGAAGGCCTCAATAATTCATGAGCATTAAATATGCAGCTGCATCTCAACCCATTGAGAATTCCCAACATCTCTCTTTGCCCTATACCTCTCTATCAAGCACTCCTTTGGGTGCTTGAATCCTTACCCCTCACCTTGCCTCAACTTTCAACCTGTTTTTATCATTCTTCTACTTCCTTTGCTTCTTTCTTCCTGAGACTGTCCTCTGCTCACTGCTCCCACTACCTCCCAGACTAAGGTCATCTTACACTGGGCAGGCCATGTGTGGCATCTGCAGGATGAGTGTAGCCACAGGAAGACAGTGCCATGGACACATGATACACACACACTTAAACACATCCTGTGTTGGGCCCATTGTTGGCTGGCCTCTAGACACAGGGCCACTGTCTGGCTAATTAGACTGAACTTAAACCTCATGAAATTGCAAGCATGACCAGAAAGGACTGCAATGTTTTAAGGTGTGAATGTTTGTAGTATAGATGTAACAATTCAAACTCAGATATCCAGGTGTGATGAGCTTCTTGCAGCTTTGGTTTGTGAGACCTGCTCTTTTCTTCACAGGGGACACTTTGGTTATGAGCTCAACCAGTGTACATCAACCTGAGGTTTTGTTTACTCTAATGTAGATTGTTATGTGGGTCGCTGGATCTATTTGCAATCCAATCCATTACCAGGGCAGTGCTCAGGTGTGCTGCAGGTCAGGTAAAAGGAACCCGACTCAAGGACTTGGCACCTGCAACTCTTCTGATAGCTGCCTTTGTGCCAGCTGTGGCTGAACCGATGCCAAGCCTGACAGCCTGGCAATTGGATACAAGAGTGATCAAACAAGAGGAAACATGGAGGCACGACCTCAAACACACAACAGGCAGCTGCCAGGTTACCGCAATGAATGCAACTAGTGACTGTCAACCTCACCACAAATTTAACTATTGAAGATAAATGGGCTTACTGGCTTTTTTGGTAATTTTTGCTCACATTTCTCCATGACTGAATTTAATCCCTTTTCTTTTTTTTTTTTTTTTTGCTTCATCAATCGATGAACTCAAGTTCTAAGTCTTAGGTAAATTCAGATAAATTTCAAAAAATAGTTCAGATTAATAAAGTATCTATCTATTCTTGTGTATGCATGCTCTGGGCAAATAAAAGTGAATTAACAGCAACCTTCTAGCCACATAAGCAGCTACATCCCAGCAAGTGTCCGTGTAGTCATATGACTAGTTTTCCCCACAGGACATCATGATACAGAATAGGGTGTCGTTACGTCAGTCATTTCATAGGATCTGTATATACATTATACAACTAACAATAGCTTACCTATCGCCATGTGTATACAGTGTCTTTAAAAGAGAACCTTAATGAACTGCATTGTTTGTGTCAAAGTTTTACTCAAGTGTATACTACATAAAGAAGAATTGTATTGTTAATGAATGCATGTTGTACAGTTGCGTCAAGTTACTGGGTGTTGACAATTCCACTGGATTTAAGTGTACAAATAAATATAACAATGCATGTTAATATTCTAGAGTTTCTAGGTTTTATGCTTTTGAGCCCATTGTCTGTTTAAACTCTGTTGTGCCATACACAGCTCACTATTGCAGTAATCAGTATGGTTTGGAATACAAGCATAATATATATGACTAATACATGACGACTTATCAGGTTTAAAGGTTGATTACTAATCAAATTAGGGTACTAATGATCAGTAAGAGAGTTGCTGTAAGGAAAACAAGACCAAACAGTTAACTTTTCTTTAGTTTATTGAAAATATAGGACCAATGCAGGCCTCTGCGACACTGCTCCTCATCTGTCCAGAGTCTTCATCTGGGATCTGGGACCCATCTGTCTGAAGAAGAGAGAAGAGAAAAAAAGAAAATGTAAACCTTGCCAAAGTAAAACACAAAAATAGAACAATGGCATTGTATTAAACTTACCTGATTTACTCTCTCCCTGTCTCAGAGCATCATCCACGTGGCAAATGACTTTGCAGATAGCCATATGCGTCTTCAGAGGACTTGTTTACACTAACAAAGACACACAAGGATAATAGACATTGAAACCTCAACATAAAAGCAATACAAATGGCTCTGTGGTGCATTAACAGTAATTGTACATATGTTCATACAGTTCTGATATTGTTCCTGGTCATGAGGCAAAGCCAACTCTGACACACACGCACCTGCAACTTCAGTGTTGTTGGGCTCCTCAGCCGCCTTCTATGGCCAAGGGTCCCTGCGGTAAGAGAAGCACAATCAGCACACAGAGACACACATGGAGATTAAAACACACCCCTCCACACACACACACACACACACACACACACACACACACACACACACACACACAAACCCACTCCACAGCAGAACACAGACACACATCTATGTCACCAACACAGAGGCTAAATGTACTACACATTTGATGTTCGTAGATATCAATTCATATGTGAGCCTAGACAAATGTTTGATAAACATGCATTAAGACTACATGTGACACAGTTGAACCAGATACTGGTAAGAGAACATGTCTACTGTTGCCCTTAAAAGATGCTTAAGCAGAACTACATCAGCAAAAGTACAGAAGTACTTCTAAACAGGATGTGCATGCTGCTCCTGATACTAGTGGCAGGATTTTTCATGACGCACAGAAAAGTTAACTGATATGGTGTTTAAAAAAAAAAAAAAAAGGACCTGTTCTACAATGTGTGTGACATGTTCTACAATATAAACTTGAAGGCTACACAGCAAGATGGGCGATTCCGAATTAATGGACAACTGAAATTTTCGCCGACAATCCCGAAAGGTGCAAATGAGGCTTCTTTGACAATAGTTTAATCAAAGAGCAGCAACATAGATCTACCAGTATCTGGCCCAATAGTCAATGCCAAAGGCTACATCCATGGGTTACAACAAGTCAAGAGTGGCGGTGAAGAGAACGTTAACACACAGAAGTATTATACGCATTTGATAAAGTAGGAATACAGAGAGCATACTGTATAATGCATTAAGAGAAAACCTGGAGCACAGCCAATGACTGTCGTGCTGATTTACAGGCAGGGCTGTTGGGCTGTTTGTCTCACTGGCATCTTCCATGACTGACATCTTTAGACATCGCAGCAGGAATGCATATACACAAGTCTGCCATCAGGGGCAAACTCTCCTGAACTCAAGTCGTCTGGTGCCAGTTCTTCTGCCATACCCACACCAGAACTTGCGCCACTCGCTTCCTTGCAACAGCACAGCCTGCTTCCCCTGATGGGCACTTCTGGCATCACACCTCAGCTTGGTTTGGAGTCCATGAGTAGCAGATGAGAAAAGGGACTCCGCATTGGGCATTGTAAATGAAATGGATCACAGTGCAGATGAACAAACCTACAGTACACACACACATACACGCACACCTCCAGCAAGATCACAGGCTGGTCCATGCTCACTGGCAGAACACTTCAGGACCTTCAGGGGTTTGTGTCAAAGGTGTCTCATGCGGAAAGTTACGACGCTCGTCTCATGATCACACAGGGCAGAGGCTCGTGCAGTCCAGACTATCGCACGGTGCCTCTGCAGAACAGTGCCAGTTTACTGAGAACTGAATATTGAAAAAAGAAAAATACTTGATGGAAACTCTGAACCAGACAAGGAAGAGCAGGTAGAGATACAGAGGTAGACAGTGTAAAGAGTTAGAGCTCCAAGTCCCGAGAGAGATTCTAAAACAGCAAAAGTTTATGGTCTCTACGGAAGGCCTTAGATATTTAAAATATAGAACTGCTCACAACATTCAGGTTGTATTCATTAGAGAGGGGGGAAAAAAAAAAAAAAAAAAAACATTTTCAGCAAAACTGACTACACTGAAGTAGTCAACTCTGACACGAGTCACCTTGAGTGACTGAGTTAAGCCTTGTTCAGAATGCCAGGCCAAATCAGTTTTTTCTGCCTTTCAGGAGTGCATCTGGCTTAAATTTCACATAGTTTGGGCAGTAGAAAACCCCATGAAAATTGATTTCTCCAAATCTGATTCAACTCACATGCGAATGTGGCTTCACCTACGATTCGGATGTGTATTGATCTGTTCCGTCTAACCACTTAAATAGGATTTCAATGTGCTCTTTTTGTCAAGAACGCATGGAAAGTAGAGAGGTAACTGGGCTTTTTTTTAAAGGAAAAAAACAAAACAAAAAACTATATTGCTTGCTGTAATAACTCATCAGTACACAATATTGGGTGACCATAGGTCACAATTGGAGTGCTACCTTGCACATGGAGAGCCTCAGTGAACGTTTTTAACCACGAGCCAGATCTAGTAGCCTATCCGCAGCACTGCAATGTTGCACAGAAATAAAGCTGTGTTCTCCTCCAAGTGATACTTTATGCCTTTTGCAGCGGCCCAACCTAATCATCGGAGGGAAAAAAATATACAATTCATGGAGAGTAGAACTACTTTTTTTGAGGGGGAAATTTTTATAATTTCTGGGAATGATGTCTTAGGCTACGATGGTAACCAGACATAATACGTGGACTTGATCTGATCACTTTCATTATGCAACTGGAAAGGCCAGACAAAGGTCAAATTTTAATCAGATAAAAATGTAAATAAAAATATTCGAATTTGAAAAGCAATCTGAACAAAACCACAATGTTGAAACTAGAGCCTTATCAAGGAGCCACAACAGATTAAAGCACCCAGTCACAATTTCGCACAAGCCATCAGAAAATACTTGGGTGTGCCTGACTGAAGAATCAGAGTCCATGCCATCCTACGAAAGGATGCCCACATCAATATAGCGATTTCAAAAGGCAGTGACCTGGCCCAGATGGATTGGGTTGAGGGTAGAGAGAGAGAGAGAGAAAGAAAAAAAAAGACAAATACAGCGATTTCCTGAATACAAGCTGCACCATTTATAAACAGCATGTCCTATTTATGCACCCCACGCCCCCAGTATAATGAATCCATATCACATCATTAGTTATGAGAAAAACCCTCCATATTAACCATAGATAAAAGGATTTTTTACTGAACTTAAAGTTAAGCTACTTTGTACTACATGGCTGCAGCATACAGCTCAGTTGTATAAATAATGTTAAGCTATCCCTCTGGCATAAGACATGCCACTTAAGAGTAACATAATCCATCAATTACATAGTTGAAGTCATGTTCATATTTTTTCCTTTTTAAGTATAAGGTTTGAGTAGTTATAGACATATATTTAGTGGCATTCACATATTTAATAAGTAAGCCTGAGAATTCTTAACACTGATAGTCATAAAGGAGTTGCTGTGAAAATCTAGCAAATGTAGCAAATGTAATTTTTACAAACCAAAAATGTTTACATTTGCTTCATCCTAACAAACACTCAACATCACATTCATTTATGTAGGGTCATTTGTATGTTGCCGAGGTCGCCATTTCATGTTGTGAGTAGGCAAGTTCAGAGGAGAGTTGTTATGAGGCAAGTTCTGATTTGAACTTGACAATGAGTGTGAGATTACTATAGGAGTGCTGGGAAGACAAATGCTTTGTCTTTTCCAAACCCAACTCAAGCATTGCAATCAACTGCCACAAGGTAAAAAAAAAATCCTCCTCAAAGACACAAGTTGATTCAAATGTGTTGGTGCAAATCAATCCATTCTTAACAGAGCACAATAGTCCGTCCGTATGAAGTGAATGCAGTGAATGCAACTGTAAGATGTAACTTGAAATCACAACCCGCAGTCCACAATCCACCCCAACCCAAACTGAATTCAATGACAGAGTGATACGATGCACTGCACAGTTGAAGGTATACATGTCCAAGCAGGGACACACAAAAAGATCTGAAATTCTGCACTGTGAATCCATTTCAGAAGTGTGACGCCAAAAGTGCCAGTGACTCCCCCTCATTACTCCAGGTGGCTTTGAGCTGTTACAAAGTCAAGCTTTTTTTTTATGTGAGACAGGGACGAGAAGACTTACCTCTTACGCTGATCTGTAAGAACTGGTGATGCACACAAGTCCTGGCATCAACAGTCCACTGACTTCTGCAGCACTACTCATCCTCATCCATATGCAATCGGCCAGCTGCACCCTCCTACCGCACAGCTAACATGCCGGCACACATTCAACACACAACACACACACATACACACACACAACACACAAACACTCCCGTCTCAGGGAACAGACCTCTGAGAGGAGCTGAGGCCCTGAAGACCAATTGAAGAGAGCCAAGGTGAGGAGTTGACAGATGGGTGGGCTTACATGTGCGATGGGCTATCAGTGGAATTATGGGAAAGTCCTGCGGTTCCAGAGAGCAAGTTGATGAAGAAAGCAAGACTTAATACTACTGGGAATCCAATATCGGCCAGTGTGCGTTATCTATGGGATTGTCTTCATCTAAAGATATACAGACTTGTGTGGACAAGCCTTGAAAATAAGGTCTGTGTATAGGACAAACCCTGTGCAAACATGTCAGAATTTTTAGTTTTACATTTACATCTAGTGGTGCGTGCAAACTGGTTAATTGCCTAATAAAGGGGTATTTAGAGTGAGCTACTTAAATTTACATAGTTTCCCACTGGGGAAGATTACAGATCACCCAGTAGGGCCAATATGACCAAATGATTCCATAGATTGCTGACTAGATGAAGCAGTAGAAGATTTGCTGTAGCTTTGTAGTTGTAGTGATATTAATTTAATGTTTTGCGTAGATGTACGCCATGGCAAAATATTCCATGTGAAAAAGCAGTTTGTGTTTGATGTAATTTAACTGAATGTTTTGGTCCGAGTTGAGTTTTCGACCCGTTCAGACGCAGGGAAATATTTGTTTCAAAGAATTGCTTGCATGTCAGGGCATGTAGGCAATTCTCAGTTCATGAGCTTAATTGGTTGAATTTGTCAGCTAGCTTCTTCACCTGGCGACAACTACTGCTGAAACCAAGACGTTATGACAACATGGTCCTGCTCTTGAGCTGTTGGTGTGAACATTTCCGTTTTTTAAAAATTGTGTAGCAGCTTATCTCGTCCAGTTTGGATCGGACTTTAGAGGGGGTTTCCAGAGTTCTATTGTGGTTACTAAAGTTATTTCTGATCGATTGTGGCATCATTGCTAATGTTCTTGGTGGTTGCTCATTTTGGAACATGCACTGTTTAATGCACATGTAGTGTCTTCTTTTGGATGAGCAAGATGTATTCATAGCAACAGGAAGTCAAAAGGTCCAATTCCAATACACATTTTCAAACTTCCATTTAGGGATAGGGCGTCCAGTTTCTTTTGGAGATGAAAGGGCTGTGATCTACCAATCTGAAAAAAACGTTTACAGCTGCAGACTTGAAACTGAGGAGAAGAAGAAATTTATAACAAGGCTCAGTAAAGTGAGCTAGTGTAACAATGTGGGGGCTATCTATGTGGGAAAAGAATCCACACATTTAAAATGTAACTATACAATAAGTAGTGTGTGTGTGTGTGTGTGTGCGCGTGCGTGCGTGCGTGTGTGTGTGTATATATATATATATATATAAATAAATTAAAATAGTATATGAAATGTGAGAAAATATGCAAGCTAAGTGGTGTGTTAAAATACATTACCACTTTCACTTACGGGGGAAAAAAAAAAAAAAAATGTATTAAGACACTACAGGCTACCAATAAAGCCTCATAGTTACAATGCGGTAATGATGAATTGTAAATAGCTGGTAAGCTACACTGAGCATGTAGATTTTTAAAGTAAAAATGTGAGAATGCAGTAAAGATTCATTGCACTTCCACATTCATTTTAATATTTGTAGGGAAGAAATTTCTATTTATAGTACCACACAGTAATAGAAAAAAAAGAATAGTTAAAAAAAAAAAGGTGTTTCAATCTTCGTGCATTAACTGTACATCAATCGGTTGTGACAGCATATAGTTCACTCACTTGGTACCGAGTAACATCATGCTTTCTAGGCATTTTCAAGATTCATCATCATGGTTCCGTATTGGGGCCTTTTGCATTTCCTGCATTAAGATGTTCAACCCATAACCCAGAAAGAGTGCTAACAAGCAAAGAGCAATCCAAATGCAGTCAGAGGGCAAGGGAAGAGTGTGATCTGTTCAAGATTAGAGTACTGAACAACAAAAAACAGGCTTATAAAAAAAAAAAAAAAATAGGTTCTCCGAACATTTTTGTAATTCTTGAGAAAGACAGACAGACTACGACAGAAATCTGGAGAGTGTCCCTATACTGTGTTGTAAACAAGTAACAACACACTCTGACAGGTCTTCACTACAAAAATCCATTTCAGCACCATACTGTGGAAACATCACAGTATGCTTGTGATGTTCCAACGGGCACTATACAAGTAACCTAAGCGTAACCTATACTTTGCCCAATATTTTAAGGACTGTGATATAACCCAAGGTTGACCTGTTTTAGAAATCAGAAGCACAATTTGGCATTTAACTGCTTATAATTTAGACAATGATAGTAATTGCTTTTTTAAATTATATATATATAAAAAGGTCACAATTTGAGCCAATTCAACTACTAAACTACAAAGTCTGCAATTACTTGGCAGCTCATCAATCTAGTCATGGAGTTGCTACCTCCTTATGTAACACTAATATTGTAGTTTTGTAACACCTGAAAGTATCTCAGGCAGCAGAAAGACTAAATGTACCAAAAAAAGCTAGGCAAGATAAATGTTTTCCGGTGTATTCAAGTTAAACCCCACACAGTAGAGATGACTGCTTTCCTTTTAAACCGGTTTACAAAAAGGTTGTTACTTCTGTCCAGTTTTATCCTACTTTCTTGAAAACTAAGAAAATGTAAAAGTTTTGTTTCCATACCTGTGAACAAAGCATGGATTTAATCACAGACAACACCGAGTGGTCCTGGTGTAAGCACCTCTTAGGTCGTACATACAGTAGCACATACTTCAAATTTAAATGAATGATGAAAAGCCCTCTAACACATGCATTTTTAATACAATTAGGGAAGTGCATATCGATTGCGAAGCACCAAATTGAACATTAGAGGGTTCATTTAACTTAATTGTGATTTCTTTTAAGAGTTCTGTAAGCAAGGGTAGGTTTCTACAAAAACTGACTTGATGAATTTTCTTGAGTCAGTCATTTACATTGGCACCAATTAATTTTAGTGTTTACACCAAACAGATGCCATTACGTACAAAGATCTATTTGCAAGATGTCTAGTAGTGTACTGTAATAGTGTGCAAGGAGTTCAGAGCATATTAATATTGTTAAGGGCATAACTAGTTGACTAGTTGAACAACTAGCATTTAAGCCTCAGTCAAAGGAACAATCTGATAACACAGATGATGGATGGGGTTGGGTATGACCATTCCATTCAAAACAGATGCTGCAACATTACAAAATGTTGTGAATAACCTGTTAAGAGAGAAAAGCGTACAGAAAGCCAAACACACAACACAGATATGTCAAATCAGGGTTACCTGATGGTCCGTTTCGCCACAGATTGTTGGCCTGTATATATCCAGGTGGACATCTGAGTAATCTATGTTAACAGATGACAGGCTCTACTCATCTTGTACATCAGGGAGGCAAGCCCCGTAGCAGGGACTAAAGCATCATCTTGTGCTGAAGAGTTCAGTTCAGAGGTCTCCAAAAAGGGAACTGCAACTACCAGGCATGTTGAACTGGTCAAGACAAGCTCTTCCTGACCTTCATTCCAGTTAGCTTATCGAGGTTGCCTCAGAGACAATTGTTTGGCAAAGCCTTATATCTTCCAGGGATGATCAAAATCTTAAATATATGCATGTTACATTACATTCACGCATTCCGCAAATGCTTTCATCCAAAGCGACTTCCATTGGTCAACCAATTACTTCAGGGCCAGTCTCCCATACAACAATGGTGGCAGCCAAGATTCGAACCCACAGTTCCGGCTAGGTCAGGTATGCTTGCCAGGTTCCTTAACAGTAACGCTAACACTGCCCTGGGTTCAATGACGATAAACTAGTTCTTTTAAAAGGCTTTGCTTAGCATCATGGCCATGAGTCACTTTTAACCCAAATCATTTCCGCTGTTCAAATTTCGTCATACTTGGAAATAAACTGCTAAAAATCTGAACATAGATGGAAAATTATGCTGACGGAGGTCGGTAATAGTGATGGACACTAAAATTTATGTAAACCATTCATTCATCAACCCTTGTGTACCTAAATTCAACAGCACTGAGGGAAGCAACAAGAGCTATGCTAAGACTTGACCATCTCTGGAAATGCATTTGAGCCATGACCAAGCTAGCCATCTTAAATTACGAATTTCAGAAGGTGGCAGCCCTACATTATGAAGGTGAAATTCAAAGTGGAATGCAGTGTTGACCAAGTTAATCAGCCCATGCTGCCGAGTGCTGTCAGAAGGTGCAAGAACAATAACTTCCGAATTTGTGAACTGGCAGCCTATGCTAGCAGATGGGGGCATAAGAAAGTAAAACTTTCTGCCCTTATCAGTTAGAGTTGGCTGCCATTTAGTCTATATTACACCAAACTCTTGTTCTCATACCAACCAACAGAACACGGCAAGGTGAAACATGGCTACGGCTTGATTCACTCCGGTTAATCCCTTTAATCCTAACTAAGAGGGCAATGCTGCTAATGTTATCAGGCAATACATAACTCACCAGAGTTCAGTACAGGAAACAATGGTCATTCTAACATTAGGGGACATGATTACATATGCAATTCATTCATTCGGACACCTTGGAAAACATGGTTTTGCCACCATCAGGTATTTCATGCAAGGACTGCCACGACTACTGTTCTACTGCTCAACGCAATTAAAATTTGTAATCAGTAAACATTTTCAATCTTCATTGAAGATACACAGTGGAGAACATAATTGGGCTGGTCTACTACAACAAACTCAATACATTTTCGTTCCAACCCACTTTCAACCTTTGGTCTGTAAACTAAGTAGCATGCAAGTGTGTTAAAGAAGTTCGGTGTGAATCAATCCGTAGTGTTAGAGGTCACTGAATGCTGTCTGCAGCAAAAAGAACGAAAAAATTGATGCAACATAGGCAGTTATAAACCAATAACTATTGTTAACTGAATGGGGCATATCTAAATGAAACTGTACGAAAGTAAGACACTATGCCCCATTTACTTAGTGTTAGTCGCCTGGGTCATTATTCGGTCTATGCTGTATCAAATTTTTGTTCTTTTTCCTATGAACAGCATTAAGTGACCTTGAACAACAGGGCTATGGGTTGATTCACATCGGACTTCTCCTTCAACTTCAAATGCCTACTTTTAAAAAGAACTACAAGCCATCAAATTTTTAAAAGGCTTGAGCGCATGCAGTTTATGAATGATTAGGCCTGTGTGTAAACAGTAAAAAATTTATAGATGTTGAAATATGTGAACAATTTGCACTGCTTATAAGCAGCAATTATGCATTTCTGAAAGTTTGAAAGACTTGTACAGGTAAGTAAACTACAAATTTATATGAAGACATCAGGCACATCATGACAAGGGCTGTCACTTTCAAAACATACAGTTTTACATACAGTGCTGCCCGATTTTGTAAGCGAAAGTTCAGATTAACCAAAAACCTGCACATAAAAACGGTTATATCCAAAAAAAAAGGTTATAAGTTGGATATTAAGGAAAGCAAGGAAAACAAAGTTTTTATTGACGCGAGGAGAGATGTGTTATTGTTAGGCAGCACCATTAACGTTATATCTTGCCATCTTTATGGTGTCATTCCTGGCCTGAGCGGCCCCAAACACTGCGACAAAGAAATGAAAAGAGAGCAAACCCTGCCATTTCTAAACAGTTTAACAGGTGCAATTGTAATCTGTGGCGAAAAAGGGGGTTCACTTTGACGTGCATGCTTTTTCCTAAAAAGTTAGTTTTTTTATACAGCTCTAGCTCGG
>JASCIP010000075.1:11859894-11874415 GCA_034783695.1 Sardinella gibbosa | reverse complement strand
CGATCTACCTACAGCCATCCCGCCCGTGACGTTACTCCGCCGTCCCGACTCTGTAGGCCTCCATCTCTGAATAGCCTACTGCACACACTGGCCAAACGCACACCCGTGCGTAGTGGTTCCACTGCCATGGGCATCTGAGACTCCCTCCCGCAAGCCTCTGCATCTCAGGACTTTTTCATACCTTCATTTTCTCTTCTTATTCTTTTATTTTATTAGCATTTATTTTTATTTTGCAGTCTAGCCCATCTTTCTTTTTCTCTTTTACTAGGCTAATTTATGCAATTTCACTACATGTTGTACAATAGTATTCCAATGTGAGTGACAAATAAACTCCTGAATCCTGAATCCTTCCTCCCCCACCACATTCCCTCACTGACTGCCTTTCTGATCTAAAATTATGGATGCAAAACAAATTTCTCAAACTCAACAATGACAAAACTGAAATTCTGAAATTGGCCACAAAAGCATTCTCTCTAAACCTCACAGTCTCACTCTCACCATCGATGGCTCTCCTTTCCATTCCACTACTGTTGTTAAAAAGCTTGGTATTCAACTTGACTCCACCCTTAGATTCAATCCTCATATCAAAACACACACCAAAACCGCCTTCTTCCACCTCCGCAACATTGCACGCCTCTGTCCCTTTCTCTCTGTCACTGATGCACAGACTCATTCCTTCATCATGTCCCGATTATACTGCTGCAACTCACTTCTCCTTGGTCTCCCTACACAATCATTACACAGATTGCAATACATTCAAAACTCTGTCGCCAGGCTCCTAACCCATACCAAACGATCTGCACATATCACCCCTGTTCTTTATCAACTCCATTGACTACTCGTTCCATCCCGAATTAAATACAAAGTACTACTACTCACCTTCAAAGCCCTCCACAACCTTGCTCCACCCTACATCTGCAACCTCTTGACCCCTTATACTCCCTCCCGCTCACTCAGATCCTCTGACCATAACCTACTTTCCATTCCCTGCACCAGACTCTCCACCCTGGGTGGCAGATCTTTCAGTGCCATTGTCCCCAAACTTTGGAACTCCCTCCCTCAACCTCTTTGTGACTGTTATACCAAAGATTATGGCATATTGCTTTTACCCTCTCTGGTTCTACTCTTCCCCTCTTCAAAGCTCATCTCAAGCCCCTTCTGTTTAATAACCACTTTTCCTCCACACCCAACACATACTGTAGCTCTATACACTCAGCCCCTCTCTGCTGTATCATTAACCTGTTTGTTTTCTTTGTTCTCACTGTTTGTACTGTGACCTTGAATTGGAGAAAGGCGGTATATAAATTCAACTTATTATTATTATTATTTTAAAGATATTTTATGGGCTTTTTGCTTTTAATGTGATAGGACAGCTGAAGAATGACAGGAAGTGAGTGGGGAGGGATCAGGAAATGACCTCGGGCTGGAATTGAACCCAAAGTCATGGTATGGCGCCTAACCAACTGAGCTACGGCTTCCCTACTACTACTTCTTCTACTTCTTCTCAGCAATATAACACCAAAAAGTTTATACAAATTTTACGGGGTGGCATTCTTGTGCAAAAAGCACAGTGACACTTATCTGCCCATGGTAATTACTGCCCAAATTCAGGGGTCTGGCTCAAGGAGTTAAAATAATATTTTTTCATTTAAAGCCATCAATGGCAGTTTTACCAATTTTCACTGTGTAATGCCTTGAACAGTGAAATTCTGCCACCTACTGTAGACCTTGTTAATATACCAACGTGGAATCTATGCCCACTCGTAAACATCATGGTCTAAGGCCATGCCAGGCTTATCAGCAAGAACCAGAGAGTGCAGAGCCCACGTCACGCCAAGCAGATATGTCCCCTGACCCAAGTTTGATCCTGTTCCAATGAGGTGGGTTCTGTGGGTGTGTACCTACAGTATACTGTATGACAGGATAAATGAAGTTGTTGTCAATTCTCATGTTTATTTCTCTCTGTTGATCCTGACATGTAGGCTAGCCTTCATGAACACAGCTGCACAATGTATGAAACCAATCAGTTGGTAACTATAAAAGGTATGTAGTTGAGTACTGTATACTGCTATGGGGTAATGGTATGCCATTTATTTTAATAGTTGGAGCCTTCCTGAATTAGCCATGGGCAATTATACGTATAGGCCTAATTATCACCTATAACCTGTGACATGTCAGCCTATGAAGCAAAATAGCAACAATATCGAAGCTATAGTTTTATTGCTGTTTTTCTGTAATTTTATTGTGGCTTACTTTTTAGTAATGGCTATTGAAGAAAATAGCCTTTAGATGTTAGGTATTTTAGATGTTTTAAAAACATACAGTTTAATATAATGATTCATTAATAATTCCAGTAAGTCTACTGAATTATGTTTTACTTGTTTAATTCCAAATTGATGTATTTGTGTATTCATATTTCTGTCTATTTTAAAATTGTCTTCCTTTGTTTTTAATATGAACATGTATCTCCATAGGCGTGTAGTTACCAGAGAACCTGCCCAGTGAGCAGCCTTATCACAGCCATGGCAGAATCAAAAGATTATGGTAGGCTCCAAGTCTTTCCTGTGAGGAGGGGCACACCTACAAGCCATTGAATGCATTCAAAGTTGAACTTCAAAAGTTTGGTTACATTTTGCTTGAGGTTTTTGACAGTGAGTGAATTGAGCCTGGCATAAACATGGCATGCGACATGAACGTGAACAAAATGACTGTAGTCATTAGGTGTGATTACGTTTTTGTAATGGAGGTCAGACATTACAATAAACAAATGACACTTTTATGCCATAGGCCCATGAACATATTTATATGTCATTACATGTTGATGATATCCATTATGTTACTCTTATGTCAAAAACATATGTTGAGTGTTACCAAATGTTTATGTGGGCTAATTGATCATTATTCGCCTAGTAAATACAACTGTTCACTCTCTAATGCAAAAAACTTGTCAATGTGGTTTCTTAAAATATACTTAACTGTCATCACCTTTTCATTTAAAGTAAATTTTGTAGACAACTTTTGCATATTCTTCAAAGCTGAGATAATGATAAATGATGATAATGATAAATTATACTTTGAAAATGGCTCTAATCCCTACCATTCTCTGAAACTGTAACCCTTTTCTTAACCAGCTGGTGAGTTCCTGGAAGAGTTCAGGGAGCAAATCATCACTCGGGTGCAACATGTTGGGCAAATAGCAAATGATGCGATCTCACAGCAGTTGGTCCAGGATGAGGCAGCCCTCCATGTGCAATCTGCTGACACCCCTCAGGAAGCACTAAAGAGACTGTTTCAGGCTTTGGAAACAGCACTCTCACAAAGCAAAGAGTCCTTTCTCCTGATACTGCGGCTACATGAACCCGAGCTCATGGAGGAGCTAGGTGAGTTTGTCCCACTAGGTTTTCCACACTTTACCAAAAAGATTAAATAATTAATTAGAGAAAATCTATGAGGTCAACAAAATATATATAATCAATTTAATCAAATCAAATGTAATATCAATTTATTATATTCTCTACAGAAAGGAGACACAACAACAGCAAAAGCACTCAAACAGATGTGGCACAGAGGCCTGCTGAAAAGAAAGAGGAGAGTGGAACATGGCAAAAAGGTGACCCTCAGTCCAAGAGGGAATCCCTAAAACGCAGAAGACAGGAAACCATGCAGGCCATAGAGAAAATAGAGAGACTCTGGGAAGGGACAAAAAGAGAACGAGGGGAAGTGGACATCATGAGGGAAAGGATCCAGAGGCAACAGAGAGAAATCACGCAGTTTTCTGAGGAGAAACGGCAAAATGAGAGAACTATCGAGCAGCTAAAAGCTCAGCTCCAGCAAGCTCAGGAACGCTTAGCTCTGAGTGGGGAGGATGCAGATAGAGAGAGAGAGAGAATGGAACAGATGAGGGCTGACATCCAGACAGAGAGAGATATGCTAGAGCAAAGACGTGAGGAGATCTTTCGGGAGAGGCAAGAGCTAGAGCTTGTAAGATATGAGACATTAAGAGTAAAGGAGGAGACAGAGAGAAATCAACTGATAACTAGACTGGAGAAAGAGAAGATGGATCAGATGAAGAGTGACATCCAAGGGCAGATTTATGAAATAGAGAAACAAATTCAAGAGACAAAACAAGCAAAAGAAAGCATGGACAGGTTGAGAGCTGAGGTACAGAGTGAAAGAGATGATTTAGAGAAAAAGAGAAATGACATTAAGAAACAGAAAGAACAATTTGAACTTATAAAAACTGACATAAATACAGTTAAGGAGGAGATGGAGAAGCGATGGCAGGAGGCAGAGAAAGATGAGCAAGAACAACGAGCGCTCATTCAAGAGGAGAAGGAAGAACTACTGAGTTTGCAAGCTGAGTTGGAAATAGCAAAAGAGGAGATGGAAAAGAACAAAGAAAAAAACAGTCTGGAGAGAGAGAGACTCCACCATCTGAAGTCAGATTTACATCTGGAAAAGGATTTAATTGACAAAAGAAAATCTGAGGTCTCTAAAAAAGAGAAGGATTTTGAGAAGGCCAAATGGGAGTTGGAGGCAGCACAGGAGGAATTGGAGAGAGAAAAAGAAGAAGTTAGTAAGGAGAGAGAAAAGCTAGACCTGGCGAGAGCCGATATCCAAAGGAAAACAAAGACCATAGATAGGAGGATTGAGGAGAAAAGGCAAGCAAGCAGAAAGCTGGAGCAGGTGAGGGCTGAGGTCCAGAAGGCAAAAGACACTCTGGAGAAACAGCGGGAAGATGCCCGCAAGGTCAAGGAAGAAATGGAGAAACGAAAGTATGACACAATGAAAGAAGAGATTGAACAGCGAGCTGGAATACAGAGAGAGAGAGATGAACTGGAGAGGATGAAGACAGATATACAGAGAGCAAATGAGATGATCAGGGTAAAGGAAGAGAAGGAAAGGCAACAGATGAGACAGTGGAGTGAAGAAGTACAACGGGATAAGGAGATGACGGAAAGAATTAAAGCTGAGATTGAAATAGAAAAAGAAAACATAGAGAGAAGGAACACTGAGATTCTGAAAGAAAGACAAGAGCTGGAGGGTATGAGGTATGACCTACTCAAGAACAGGGAAGAGACTGAGCAGAATCGGGAGATTATTAAAAGAGAGAAAGAACGAATGGAGAAAATGAAAGCTCACATACAGCTTCAAATTGATGATATGGAGCATAAAATTGAAGAAACTAAACAGACAAAGGACCGAATGGACCTCATGAAAGAACAGATCCAGAGAGAAAAGGATGAAGTTGAGATCCAAAGGGAAAAGAATAAAGTGGAAAAAGAACATTATGAGTCAATAAAGTCTGAAATCATCCAATTAAAAGATGAAATGGAGAAAAAGTGGTCTGAGACTGAAAAAGAAGAAGTTGAACAGAGAATTAAAACCCAGCAAGAACGAGAAAATCTGGAACACCTGAAGGAGGAGATTCGAAAGGAAAAAGAAGAAATTGAAATGAACAGGGAAGAAATAAGACAAGAGAAAGAGGTAACTGAACAGATGAAAACTTTCTTAAAAGAGGAAAAGGAATCTATGAAGAAAAAAGCAGATGAAGTGAGGAGACGGGAAGAAGAGTTAAAGCAAGAATTTGAAGCAACGACAGAAGATATCCAACGCAAAATGACCAATGTACAAAAAGAGAGGAATGAAATCGATCAAATGCGAAAAGAACTGAACCAACAGATGAGAGAGCTTGAGAGAAAGTTTTCTGAAGCATCAAGGGTCCAGAGAGAGACAGACGAGATAAAGGAAACAGTAAAAGAAGCTGAGAGCACCCTGGAACAACAGCGATTAGAGATCCTTAAAGGGAGAGAGGAGATGGAGAAAAGGAGATATGAGGTGGCAATGGAGGAGTTGGAGAAACGAGAAGAGCTGCAAAGAGAGAGAGAGGAAGTGGAAAACATGAGGACTGAAGTACTTAGATTGAAACAGGACCAGGAGAGAGAGAGAGAGGCTGATGAAAGTATGCTTTTACAGAGCAGGCTGCAAGAAAACAAGCAGGAAAAAGAAATGATTGAACAGCTGAGAGCTACTATGCAGAGGGAGAGAGATGATCTTGAGAAGATAAAGAGGGAATCAGAGAGAGAACGAGACAAGCTGGGGGTTCATGAGGAAACCCTTAAACTCAAGGAGGAGCTGGATAAAAGTAGATATGATTTCATGAGAGAGGAGGTACAGCAAAGGACACAACTTCAGAATGAGAGAGAAGAGATAGAAAGAGTGAAAGCTGCAGTGGTGAGAGAGAGAGAAATGATTGAATACACCAGAGAGTCAGTATTGTTGGAAAGGCAGAGGATGGAACAAACAAGGATAGAGTTGGAAGAACAGGCAGGTGATGTTCAGAGAAGATTGAGAGAAACTAGTCAGGAGGAGGAAAGAATGCAACAGATGAGAGTTGAGCTTGAGCACCAATGGGAGAATCTGGAAAGAATGAGAGAGGAAACACAAAAAGACAAAGAGCCCTATGAGCGGGTAAAAGAAGAAATAAACAGGGTCAGAGCGGAGATTGAGAGAATGTGGGATGAGACTGAAAGAGAGGAAAAAGAGGAGAGAGAAAAGTTGCAGGTAGAGAAAGAAGAAGTGAATAAGAGAGTGGAAGAGATTAAGAGAGAAATGCATCAGATCCAGGGGATGAAGGATGACTTGAGGAGGCAGAAAGAGGAGACTGAAGCCAAGATGGATAGAATGGAAAGAGAAATGGAGCAACTAGAGAGGGTGAAAGCTGATATAGAGAGACAGAAAGAAGAGGTGGAGAGTAAAATGGCAGAGACAAAAATGGAGAGGATGGAGCTGGAGAAGATCCGCTCAGACATATTGAGACAGAAAGAGGATGTAGAGCTCAAGATGCTCCAGGCCCAAAAGGAGATGGAGGAAATGAGGAGACAGAGAGATGAGATCCAGAAACAGCGTGATGAGCTGGAAGACAAAATGCAAAAGAATAAAAGAGACATGGCAGAGATGGAGTACATGACAGCTGAGATGGAGCGAAAGAGGAAGGAGATTGAGCATAGACTAAGGAAAACCAGAAGAAAGAGAGATGAGATGGAACAGATGAAAGAGGAGATAGAGAGAGCAAAGGATGAATTTCAGCTCAAAAGGGAAGAGACAGAGAAAGAGAAACAAGATCTGGAGAGGTTTATAGCAGAGCTGAAAAGGGCCAGAGATGAATTTGACAGCAAGGCAGAGTTGACTGATAGAGAGCCACAGGAACAGGATACAATCAACAGAGAAATCCTTCGACTGATCCAGGAAATGGAGAGAACCAGAGAAATGGTGTGGAAAACAAAAGTTGACATGCAGAGCAAAATGGAAGTGTGTCACATAGACATCACAGACAGAGAGCTTATGAACACTGAGCTGCAAAGACTGCTTCAAGAGATAGAGTACATCCGTGAGTTGCTAAAAAAATTCAAACTAGAGACTGACCAAAGTGCAAACGCCACTAAGAGAGAGAGGGAAGAGTTGCGAATGGTGAGGTTAGAGATGCAAAGGAAGAGAAGAGACCTTGACCAAAGACTTGAGAAGACCCTAAGAGAGCGAGACGAGCTGGAAATTCTGAAACTGAAGATTGCCCAACAGCGAAGTGAGGTGGACGAACGACTGAGAGAATGTGTGATTGAAACAGAGGAGGTCGAGGCCAGGAGAGAGGAGATACGGCGAGATTCAGAAGCCTTACGACTGGCCCAAGAGGAGATTGAGAGAGTCAAGGAGCAACTGCAACTCAACTTCGAAGACCTGAACAAAGAGAAGGTATAGATTTGTAGAGATGCAAGTGTGAGATTGAATCTTCTCACTAACACTGCTGTTGCACTGGTGTTAATTTGTTAATATAACTTCTATGTTTTCATGTCCTGTTTGTAGAGCTGCGATTTTCCTCCACATACTGAGTAATTTAGCAATTCCATGTTATGGATGCAACAGAACAGAGTAAACAGTCCAATTTAAATATTTTGCATAATTTTTTTCATGTAACCTACAGCTTAATACTGAAAATGTCATATACTGTAATGATTTCACAATATTTAATCACATAGTCCTGTATAATAATTTCACAATATTAAATCACATACGTTAGGGAACATACGTTTCTTGGAATTGCACAATGGGTTTAAATTAATTTTGATTACAAGTTACTTACTGGTTTATTCTCTGCTAAAACTTGCTTGGCAAATGAACTACCTAATTACCTCTAAATAACCCCTATAATATGTTTAAAATACATTTCAGTCTCAATGTGAAAATATGTTGCATTACTTTTTAAGTGATGAAGCAATCAATCCTTCAGGGTTAAGCTAAATTAAGGTGAACATGTCAAAATTCTGCAAAATGATACCGATGTTCGATAACACTTTACTTGACGGGTGCGTTCATAACACACTCATGGCTGCTGTCATGAATTCTTCATTATGCATTCATGTCTCATAAGACATGACAACATTTATACCCAACCTTTCATAAAAGTGGATGACAGAATGGCGATAACTTATCAAAGTCCAACGATCTCAAAGCATTAGTTTTTGTTTTAAACCTGATCATGTCACATCTAAATATTTCATGAATAGCCTATCTTGATATTCATTACAGGTTATTACAGGTTGTGAAGTATTATTCATGATCACTAATCGGAGTTTAACAATGAGAGGTTAACTACATAGTGATGACCAGTATTTGTGGACCCTGATTGACTCTGCAATGACATGATCAGGTTACAGATTTAAACCAAAAACGGTATTGCTGCATTAAGGCTGTTGGACTGGTGCAAGCATAATTTAAATGTTTCATTAAAAATGATCCTTACTCCAGTCCGACAGTCACATCACTCAATGGGCAAGTCCAGTGTCTATGAAACAGATCATCTTAAAAAAAAATCATGTAACTTTTGCAGGTAATTATAATATTTTGTTAACTTCCCTAAACTCAAATGGGAATGTGTCCCTTCTAGGATCCAGGGTGATATCTATTTTTACCTTAGTGTTAAACTCATACCCTATGTGATTAAGAATACTTCACAAGTTATATAGTAAAGTGACACTTGAAGTAGACTTAAGATATTCAAGAAATATTTAGATGTCACGTGATCAGGTTTAAAATGAAACAATTCTTTAAGTTCATTAAACTTTTAATTTGATACGTTATTGACATTCTGTCTTCCACATTTATGAAGGGTTGGGTATGAATGTTGAGTCATGTCTTATGAAACAGTAATGAATGCTTTATGAACAATTTATGACAGCTGCTATGAATGTGCTATGAACTCTGTGCTATGAATAAAGTTTTACCCAATTTTCTTTTCAAAGACAGAGGAATAGATCCAGGGCAACATTCCAATTACTCCATAAAAGTGACAAATACATTTATCTAGCAAGCCATGTCACATGGTGGCCACCCCCTCGTCAACATGAAAATTGAGAACACAGGCATTACCCAAGTGACTGCATTATTTGTGTATTTATTCATTTACTTCTTTAAATGAATATAGCCTTAAATATTTTTCTGTCTCCTCAAAGGAAATTCTAAAGTCTGAGATGATGCGAATCATACAAGGACCTGAACAGGAAATAAAAGAGGAGCCAGACATGGATGACTCTGGGATGGGAGATGAGCTGGAAAAACATCGCCTCTCAAGCAGAATGTCTGAGATAGAGGAACAGGCAAAGGACATACAATTGCAAAAAGAAATACTCCAAAATCAAAGACGTGAACTAGAGGAAAGAAAGTCAGAAATAGACAGAGAAAAAGATGAGATAGAGAAAATTAAGGAGAGGATCAAAGATGAAATCAGCAGGGTGGAAATAATGACAGAAGAGCTCAACAAAGAGAGGGAAAACTCTTTGAGGAAAAAAACTGAACTTGAACTAATACATGCTGACATACAAAGAAAGCAGGAAGACATTCAGGAAAACCAAAATCTACTTGATGAAGACAAAAAAGTTATGTCAGTCAAGAAAGTGGAACTGCAACAAGAAAAAGAAAATAATGAAAGAGATGCCAAAAAGATCAAAGAAGATCTAGACATTTTAAGGATAGAATTACAGAAACAGAGACAAGAGATTGAAAATGAAAGGGAACACCTTGAAAAACAGAAGAGTGAGCTACTACATGAAAAAGAAGAGTTTCAAACAAATGCCAACCAACTCAAAACAGAAATGAGGGAAATGGAAGACAAATCCAAACAATTTATGAAACAAAAGGAAGACTTTGATGATGAAATGAAAAAACAGTACAAAGAATTTGCTGAGAGCAAAAATGAACTTGACCAAAAGTGGAAGGATTTGGAAAAAGTGAAGGAATTTCTGCAGGCTGAGATACAGCAACAAAGACAAGAGGCTCAGAATCTTTTGGAGGAAACAATCAGAGCAGAAAAAATGAAGAAAGAACAAATTCAGAAAGAAATGGAGGAACTACAAATCAAATTTGCAGATATGGAAAAAAATATGGTTGATCTTGAGAGACAAAAAATGGAAATAAAGATAAAACATGAGGAAATTGATGCAAAAAAGGAGAAAGTGAGAACTGATATACAAATTCTGGAAGAAAAGGAAATTATCATAAAAAGACAGAAAGAAGAGCTTGAAAAAGCAAAGGCTGAGACAAAAAAAGAAAGACAAAAGATAGAACAAATGAAGAATAACCTGTCAGGACAAAGAGAGGAAACCTTTGCGAAATTAGAACTACTAAAAAAGGAACTGGAAAAAATGAAAACCATTGAGAATGACATTCAAAAACAGAGAGAAGATGTTGATGGCAAATTGCAGAAAATAAAACGTGAGATGAAAGAGATGGAACTCACCAAAGCTGAGTTGGAGGCCAAGAGAAGAGAACTCGAACACACCATCAGAAGAAACAGTAGGAAACTACAAGAAATGGAAAAGTCAAAGACAAAAACAGAAAAGGCTAGAGAAGAATTTCATGCAATTATGGACAGTATAACACTTCAGAAGAAAGAACTGAAGGAGATGAAATCCATTTTAGAAACCCAGATACAGAGTGACAGAAAAGAACTTGAAAATGTTCAGAAAGAGCTTTATCTGAAAATCAATTCTTTTGAAATGATGCAAAATAAACTCAGAGAAACTGAAGATGTACTTCAAATGCAAATGCACACTCTGGAGAAATCACGAGAGGACTTTGAGAAAGAAAGAGAGAAAATTGTTCACGAGATTCAGGAACAAAGAGATATGCTGACATTCGAGAAGCAAATGATTACCCAAGACAGAGAGGAAATTGAGCGGGAGAAGGAGAAAATACACCTGAAAAAAGTGAGGATGGAAGACATTCAAGCAAATATAGAAACCAAAAGAAAAGAAGAGCAAGATGCGCTTCAACACAGAATTAGACAGGTCTCGATTGAAGCAGAAAAACTTGTGCAAGCAAAGGAAGAAATCAACACAAAAATGGATGAAATGAGGAGTGAAATGGACATCCTTCAGAATCTGAGGGACAACTTGCAAAAAGAAAGAGAAGAAATTGACAATAAAATTGCAAAAACACAGATGGAGACTGACCATCTTGAGACTATAAACTCTGACATTCACAGAAAGAAAGAAGAGCTGGAAAAAGCAATGTCTGAAGCAAAAGAAGAAATAGAGATGTTAAAATTGGATATCCACAAACAAAAGGAGGATAGTGAAGCGAAGCAACGGATGCTGAGGCAAGAAATGGACAAAATGGAAACCTTGAGAGCAGATATTCAGAAGCAGAGGAATGAAATTGATGACAAGATGCAGAAGATGAAACGAGAGATGGCAGAGATGGAATTCACAAAGGCTGAGGTAGAAGTCAAACGAAGAGAACTGGAGCACACCATCAGAAGAAACACCAGGAAACAAAATGAGATAGAAAAATCAAAGACTTACATACAGCAAGCTAAAGAAGAAGTGGATAATGCACTGAAAAGAATTATTCTTGAGAAGGAAGAACTTAATGAAATGAAAAAACACTTGCAAGGCCAGTTTGAGAGGGATAAATATGACATTCAACAGATGGAAAGGGACCTTCATCAGAGGACTGAGTGGTTTAAAGTTGAAAGTAACAAAATGAGAGAAACTCAAAATGCATTAAAAACCCAAAGACAGGCTCTTGAGGCAGCCAGAGAAGACATAGAAAAAGACAGAGGTAAAATTACAGTTGAATTTCAGGAACAGAGAGACATCTTTAAGACAGAAAGGGAAATGTTAGAAAAGAACAAAGAAGAATTGAGAAAAATGAGAGAGGAACTGGAAAAAGAAAGACAAGACATATACGAGAAACAAATGAAGATTGAAAAATTGCAGGCAGATGTGACAAAGAGCAAAGAAAAAGACCAAGATGCTCTTGAAGACAGAATTAGAGAAGTGTTGGTTCAGGAACAACAGGTTAGCCAAGCAAAAGCAGAACTTGACACAAAAAAAGATGAAATGAGGAGAGAAATTGAAAACCTCCATGATCTGAAAAGTGAGTTGAAAAGGGAAAGGAAAGAAATTGACAACATAATGGAGAAAACACAAATGGAGATCGACCGTCTTGACACAGTCAAATCTGACATTCAGAGACAGAAAGAGGAACTTGAAAAGGCAATATCTGTATCAAAGACTGAGAGGGAAGAACTAGAAAGGTCAAAACTGGATATCCAAAAACAAAAAGATGACTCTGAAACAAAAGCTCTCATGCTGAAGCAAGAGATGGAAGAAATTGGAACCTTGAGAGAAGACATTCAAAAGCACAGAGAGGATCTAGATGACAAAATGCAGAAAATGAAACGAGAGATGGCAGAGATGGAACTCGCCAAAACTGAACTCGAGGCCAAGAAAAAGGAGGTGGAACACACCATCAGAAAAAACACAAGGAAACAAAATGAGATGGAAAAGTCAAAAGCTGATGTACAGCAGGCTAAAGACGAGGTGGATAAAGCAATAAAGAAAATAGCTGTTGAGAAGGAAGAACTACATGCAATGAAAGGTGTTTTACAAAGCCAGTTGGAGAAAGACAAAAATGAGCTTCAAAGGATGGAAAGGGAGCTTCATGAGAAGGTGGGGCTGTTTGAACTTGAGAACAACAAAATAAGGGAAGCTCAAGATGCAATAGAAATCCAGACAAAAATTCTTGAGACAGCAAGTGAAGAAATGGAAAAAGAAAGACGAAAAATGACACTGGAATTTCAGGAACAGCTAGATATCCTTAAAACAGAAAGGGCCATGTTGGACAAAACCAAAGAAGAACTGAAAAGAGAAAAGAAGGAAATGGAACAAGAAAGGGAAGAAATACACCTGAGACAAATGGAGATTGAACAGCTTCAGGCAGATGCTGCAAAGACAAAAAAAGAAGACCAAGATGCTCTCGAAGACAAAATCAGAGAGGCGTTGGATGAGGCACAACTACTTACTAAGACCAAGGAAGAACTAAATATACAAATGGATGAAATGAAGAGGGAAATGGACACCCTTCAGAATTTAAGACATGAATTGCAAAAGGAAAGAGCAGAAATTGACAACAAAATGGAGAAAACACAGATGGAGATTGACCTCCTTGAGACAGTCAAATCTGACGCTCAGAGACAGAAAGAGGAGCTTGAAAAGGCAATGATTACAACAAAGGCTGAGAAGGAAGAACTAGAGATGTTAAGACTGGACATCCAGAAACAAAAGGATGACAATGAAGCAAATCTACTCATGCTGAAGCAAGAGATGGAGGACATGGCAACCTTGAGAGAAGACATTCAAAAACAGAGGGAGGAAATAGATGATAAGATGCAGAAGTTAAAACGAGAGATGGCAGAGATGGAATTCACAAAAGCTGAGCTAGAGACAAAGAGAAAGGAGCTTGAACAAACCATCAGAAAAAACACCAGGAAACAAAATGAGATGGAAAAATCTAAAGCTGATGTACAGCAGGCTAAAGATGAGGTGGATCATGCAATGAAAAAAATAGCTGTTGAGAAGGAAGAACTACATGCAATGAAAGCTGGTTTACAAAGCCAGTTTGAGAGAGACAGAAATGAGCTTCAAATGATAGAAAGGGAGCTTCATCAAAGGGTGGAGCTGTTTGAACTTGAGAAGAACAAAATAACAGAAGCTCAAGATGCATTAGAAATACAGAGAAAAACTCTTGAGAATGCAAGGGAAGAAATGGAAAAAGAAAGAGGTAAAATGACACTGGAATTTCAGGAACAGCTAGATATCCTTAAAACAGAAAGGGCCATGTTGGACAAAACCAAGGAAGAATTGCAAAGAGAAAAGAAGGAAATGGAACAAGAAAGGGAAGAAATACACCTGAGACAAATGGAGTTTGAACAGCTTCAGGCAGATGCTGCAAAGACAAAAAAAGAAGACCAAGATGCTCTTGAAGACAAAATCAAAGAGGCATTTGATGAGGCACAACAACTTACCAAGGCAAAAGAAGAACTAAATATACAAATGGATGAAATGAAGAGACAAATGGACACCCTCCACAATTTGAGAGATGAATTGCAAAGGGAAAGAGCAGAAATTGACAACAAAATGGAGAAAACACAGATGGAGATTGACCTTCTTGAGACAGTCAAATC
>JASCIP010000075.1:11849398-11859794 GCA_034783695.1 Sardinella gibbosa | reverse complement strand
GGGCAGAAATCCAGGAAGACAAAGATGTGCTGATACGTTTTCAAGAAGAAATAGACTCGAAGACAAATGTCCTAAAGGACCAGGAGTCAGACTTGAACTCCAGGAAGGAGCAGCTTGACCTTCTCCAGTCAGACCTCCAAACTCAGAGGGACAACTTGGAAGAAATGATGAAGACAATTCAGGACCAGCAGAGTGACCTAACAGACAGGAGAGCTCAGACTGACCAGCAACAAAGAGAGCTGGATAACTTGATGGATACCTACAAGAGGGACAAAACCGAGCTTGACCGTATCAGGGCAGAAATGGAGGATGAGAGAAAAAGAACTGAGACTACACTGAAAGAGAAACTAGAGAATGAGCGAGAAGAACTTGAGAAAATTAAAAATAAACTGGATGAAGACAGACAGGATATTAAAAACAGTAAACAAGTCATGGTACAAGACAAGGAAGAGCTGGAAACCTTGAAAAATGATCTTAACAGGCAAAGGGAAGATCTGGGTCAATACAAGGAAAACATTCAAACTGAAAAGGATGAAATTGAAAAGAAGATGGCTGAGTTGGACGGAAAGGCTCATGATGTTGAGAATATGATGCAGGAGATGGTGCAGGAAAAAGAGAGACTAGAAGAACAGGCACAGGTTCTACAGGAGGAAAAGGATGCCATCCAGAAACTTGCTGAAGAATCAGAAAGAAGGAAAGCAGAATTTGAACAGATAACTATTGATATTGAAAAAGAAAAACAAGAATTAGCAGAAAACAAACTCAAACTCGAGGCTGAAACTCAAGATTTGGAGAAGAAAAGGGCAGAAATCCAGGAAGACAAAGATGTGCTGATACGTTTTCAAGAAGAAATAGACTCGAAGACAAATGTCCTAAAGGACCAGGAGTCAGACTTGAACTCCAGGAAGGAGAAGCTTGACCTTCTCCAGTCAGACCTCCAAACTCAGAGAGACAACATGAAAGAGCAGCAGAGTGACCTAACAGAGAGGAAAGCTCAGACTGACCAGCAGCAAAGAGAGCTGGATAACTTGATGGACACCTACAAGAGGGACAAAACAGAGCTTGACCGTATCAGGGCTGACACAGAAGAAGAAAGAAAAACAATTGAGATCACTCTTAAAGAACAGTTAGGTGCTGAAAGAGATGAACTTCACAAACTAAAAAATAGACTCCATGAAGAAAGTCAGGGAATTGAAAAACAGAAACAAGTTATGTTGAAAGAGAAGGAAGATTTGGAAAACCTGAAAAATGGTATTAATAATCAATGGGAAGAACTGGGCCAATACATAGAAAACATTCAAATTGAAAAGGATGAAATTCAAAAGAAGATGGCTGAAATAAAGGAAAATGTCAATAACATTGAGAATATGAAACAGGAGATGGCACAAGAGGAAGAGAGGTTGAAAGAACAAGCATTGCTTCTTCAAAGAGAAAAAGATAACCTTAAAACTCTTGAGGAACAATTTATCCAGAGAAAAACTGAGCTTGAACAATTCAACACTGATATCCTGGTGCAAAAACAACAACTTGAGGAGGGTAAACTCATAATTCAAAAGGAAAAAGAGCAGGCAATGCTTTTGGAAGAACACATAGATGCAAAGCGTAAGGAACTTGAGGATGTACAGGCAGCCTTAGTAACAGAGAAACAAGAAACTGACAACTACAAATACATTATTGCCAAAGAGAAGGATGAACTGGAGAAGTTGAAGTCTTCAATAGAAATACAGAAGACAGAAATAGAGGTCACAAGTCAACGGATCGATAAGGAGAGGGATGAACTTGAAAAATCCAGGACTGACATGGAAACATTTATGAAAAACATTAATTCCATCAGTGAAGAAACAAAGAAAGGCAAGGAGGAACTGTGGCTTCAGCAAGAAAAACTAACACAGCTTTCTGAAGGAGTCAAAAAAGAGATGGATGAGCTGGCCTTGTTCAAGGCTGAAGTGCAACAGCAAAACGAAGAACTGGATAACAGCAAGAATTTACTCATGAGAGAAAGGAAGGAACTTGAATTCCTCAGATCGGAGACCCCAGCAAGTAGTGAGGAACCTCAACGTCCAAGTGTGACTGATGAGATGATTCAAGAAATTAAAACTGAAAAGGAGAACCTCATGAAACTTCATGAGGGGGTACAGGAACAGAAAGAAGAATGGGACAAGGCCTGCAAAGAAGTCACAATGAAAAGGGATGAGCTGGAGAACAGGAGCAATGAAATCCAAAAACAAGAGGAGTTTCTGAAGAATGACAGAGCACTGTTGGACCAGGAGAAGAACAAAATGCAGGAAACCATGGCAAGGCTTCAGACCGAGTTAACCGAATTACAACATCAAAAGTCGCAACAAAGACATCAGCAGGAGATAATGATGAATGAGATTCAGAGTGAGAAAGAAGGCCTGCAGAAGATGAGAGCTGAATTACAAAAACAAATGGAAACACTAGGGCAAGAAAAGATGAGCATTAATTTGATCAAGAATCAACTGGAAGAACAGAGGGAAGACATGTACAGGCAGAGATTAGAGTTGGAAGATATGCATGCTGAGCTTGAAAGAAAAACATCAACGATGCAACCAACCCAGTATGGAGTGTCCCTAGCTGATAAGGCTGACGTTGATAAAATGAGATCTGACATTGAAGCACAAAAAATGGTTCTGGATGACAATCTCAAACAAATAAGAAAAGAGAAAGATGAACTAGAGGAAACCAAGAAACAGATTCATCAACAAATGGAAGATATTGAAATTCAGAAAGGTTTCTTGACTAGGGAGAGAAATGAGATAGACCAGAGAACAGATGCTTTGGAAATTCAACAACAACAGTTAGAACTGCAAAGACGAAGCCTTCAGGATGACAAAGACAATCTAGAAAAAGATAAATATGAGGTGCTAACAAGAACCGGAGAGATTGAGAACTTGAAGGAGGAGATTGGGAAGCAGAGAGATAGCATGGATGAGATGGCATTGGAACTCAAGGAAGAAAAGGAAAATATGAACAATATGATCAAAGAACTGAAGCTAAAAGAAGATGATCTAAACCAGAGACAAGTGGAGCTGCTGAGTTTAAAAGTGGATATCGATAACAAAAGGATCCTACATGAGCAAGAACAGAAACAGTCAGAAATACAGAAGCAAAATATGAAGATGTTGATGACTGAAATGGAAAGGCAGAGAGAGGAATTGATGAGGCAAAATGAAGATGTCAGAGTTAGACAAGACGAGCTCGAACTCCTCCAAGCTGAGAGTCAGAAACAAAGGCATGACATTGAGGACATGAAAAATGCCCTCCAGCTGCAGCAGAGTGAACTCGGCCAGTGGGAGAAGGCACTGCAAAAACAACAACAAGACCTGGATGACGCCACGGAACTCAACAGAAGGACTACAGGCAATCTAGAGAAGATGAGGCTGGACACAGAGAAACAAAAACAACAAATTAAGGAGGATATGGACAAACTGATCAATGAGAAAACAGAAGTGAATCTCCTGAAAAACGAAATCCTAAAAGAAAAAGAGCGACAACAATATCTGGTCAGAGTAGATGCTACAACACAAACACCTGTGGAGCGAGAGTATGATGATGGAGTAAAACAACCACCTTCTGTCAAGACAGAAAAGACTGATGTTGTAGGACCTACAATTGAAAAGGAACTTGCTGATGCAATATCGCAAACGCTTACAGTTGAGACAGTCACTACTGCCTCCCAAACATATGATTTAGCAGTGAGGACTACTGATGACCCACGGCAGGCCGATGTTCCAACACAGACAGCTGTGCCAGATGCAGCAGCACTTGCGCTGAAGCCCAAAGTTTACGATGCAGCAACACAGACTATCACTATAGAGGCAGAAGTCAGTGTTGCATCACTTATGGTTATACCAATGATAGACATGGCTGATGCTATAACTCAGACAACTACATCAGAGGTGGAACAGGCTGATGCCATAACACAAACAGATGTGGTGGGCATGGAGATGATGGTGCCCTCAGAACCTCCTGCAATAAAGGAGATTGCCAATGCCACAACACAAACTCTACCTACAGATATAGAGCAAACTGACATTACACAACAAACTGTTCCATTTACAAAGGAACAGGACAAGACACCTGCAAAAACTTTGTCTAAGATGGCTGATGCTGAAACACAAACCCCTGAAGTGGAGATCACTCAGGCTGATGCAGCACTAGAGACAGCAGCCATGGCTGATGTTGCAACTCAGACTCCAGTGGCCCAACTGGAGTTTGCTGACACTGCCACACAAACAGCCCTGGAGCCTACAGAACTGGCCATGACAGAGGAGGAAGAACAGCCAGATGTTTCAAAATCTGACGTTAAAGTGAAGCGGGCTGATGCTGAAACACAAACTCCTGTGGTGGAGATCCCACAGGCTGATGCTGGACCACCAGAAGAAAAGGATATGGCTGATGCAGCGACACAAACAGATGCTATAGAGGTAGAAGAGACTGCTGTAGCACCATCTAAAGATATAAGGGAGATGACTGATATCGCCACCCAAACACCTGCTTTAGAGATTGACGAGACCTTCAAAACATGTACAGATGAGAGAGAGCCAGATTATGTCACAGCACTTCCTGAAATGGAGCAGATTGACACAACAACGCCTGTAGTCCAAGAAGACATGGCTGAAACAGGAGTGTTTGAAATGCTTGATGCTACGACACAAACACCTGCAGCAGAAGTTGTGCAGACTGATGCTGAAACACAAATCACACAAGCTGATGCAGGACCACCAACAGAGAGGGAGATGACTGATGCAGCAGTACAGACAGTTACTGTAGAGACAGAAGCGATTGCTGTATCACTTGAAACGGCTACCATAGAGTCAGATAGGGCAGAAGTTTCAACGCAAACTCTAGAGCTGGAAGTTACTGATGCTGCTATACAAACAGTTTCTATGCCTACAAGACTGGCTATGGTAGATGAGGAGGGTCGGCCTGATGTTTCAAAACCTGAAGTTAAAATGGAGCATGTTGATGCAGTAACACCTGTAGTAAAAGAAGACATGGCTGAGACAGGAACCGTTGCTGTGGACACTGAAGTTGACATTACAACTCAAACACTCATAGCAAAAGTGGAGCAGATGGACGCTGCGACACAAACAGCGGTGATGACCACAGAACAAGCAACTGAAACAGTTACAGAGGAGCTGCTGGAACCTACTGATACAGGACCTAAAGTGGAGGTAGAGGAACCACCTACAATACAACCTGTAGTAAAGGAGATGGCTGATGCTGCAACACAGACTCTTGCTGTAGACCCTGAGCGAGCTGATCTCTCAACCCAAACAACTGCAGTGCCTACAGAACCTGCTGAAAGGGAAACAATAAAGTTGACAATAAAGCAGGCTGATGCTACAACACAAACCTCTTTGATGGACATGAAAGCAATGGTACAAGCAGATGCTGCAACACAAACACTTGTGGCTGAGTTGGAGAAGCCTTATGTTGTTGAACCAGTGATGGAAATAAAGACCAGAGAGGAGGATCAGAAGAAAGAATCAGGAGAGATGGATGACAAGACTATGGCTGAGATCCAGACAGAGAGACAGAAACTGATGGAGTCTTTAGAAGCAGTAAAAGCTGAGATAAAGCAAAAGAGAGGTGACCTAGAAATGGAGAGGGTAGAGACGGAGAACATCAAAAAGAAGCTGAACACTGAAAGAGAAGAGCTACAACAGATCCAAGCAGCAACCCAGAGAGAGAAGGAGACAGCAAGAGGAATAACCACACAACTTCTGAGGCTACAGGAAGACCTGGAGAACCTTTCATCTGAGACACTGCAGAAAAGATCTGAGCTGGAGTCAGTCTGTAAGGAGATTCAGAGTAGAAGAGAAGAGAAAGAAAGGGATGATGACACAAAAATGGATAGAATATATGCCAAACAAATAAAGGAACAAAAGGAGGCTTCAGTTCAGACAGAGATGAAGGGTGAGGAAATAGACGGCATCAGAATTGCTATGGACAGAGACTGGCAGGAACTGGAGATCAAGAGAGAGATGCTGGAAAAAGAAAGACTTTTACTGGAGCAAAAGGATAAAAGAGGAGTAACTGGTAAAATAAATATTTCCACACAAACAGAACCTGAACAAATAAAGGACTTTGAAAGAGAAGTGTCTGATTCCACTGGAGACACACTGTTAAAAGAGATGGAACAACTGAATCTGAGAAAATCTGAGCTAGAGAGGAAAGAACAAATGATTGCAGAAAGAGCAGAACATATCAAACTAAAGGAGTCTGAACTGGAGAAAGCATCAGCTAATATAGAGCAATCAAAGACCACTATGGACATTCAACTAAAGGATCAGAGAGCGGAGGCAGAGGTAATAATGGAGAAGACGCAGCAGGGAAAAGACGCTCTTGCAGAGTTAACGTTACAGACAGAGAGGCAAAGGGGTGAACTGAAGCATGTGTTAAAAGAATATCAGAGAAAAACGACAGAGCTACAACAAATTCAGGTCAAGATCCATGAAATCGAAGTGGAAGTTGCAAAACTTAAGGATATGAAGAGGATGCTAGAGACAGACTTGGAACTTTCTGAAAAAGAACACAAGGATAGAGAACAAATAAAAACAACTAAAAGTAAAGACATGGCAACAATGACGATTACAACTGCTGAGAGAACTGTGCAGCAAGAAAATGCTGCCACACAAACACCATATGAAGACCAAGGAGAGGATATGGCTCAGTTGAAGAGCTGGCAGGAGACATACCTCCAAAAGACGGAGGAACTCTCACGGATGGAAAGGGAGATAAACAGACAGCAAGAAGAAAATGAGAAAAGCATGAGGAAAATAGAAAAAGATAAGGAAATGTTGGTGAGATATGCAACTGAAATTCAGAAATGTCTACAAGACCTAGAAAGAGGGGAAGCAACAAAATGCGCAGAAAGGCTGAAACTGCTCATAACAGAATGGAGGCTGAGAGGCTGGGATACTCATCTGCTGGACGTAGCAACAGAAAAGGAGCACAGAGAGAGAGATACAAAAAGGATTTATAGAGAAGAAATTGAACAAATGAAAAAGAAAATACAACAAATGAAAGAAGAACTACAGAGACGATGGGAATCCATTGAACAAAAACAGACAGAGAAAGTGAAGAAACAGAGAGAACTTGCCCTTCGACTGGCTGACATAGAGAAATACAAGGAAATGCTCCAGAGAGAACTGAGGAAGGATCGTCAGAGAGCTATGGAGAGGGGAAGAGATGTGGAGGTCATAAGAGAGCTCATGTTTAAGGAGACTGAAATACTGAGGCACACAGGCAGAGCTATTAGCCGTGAGGAGCTGTGGAGACTAGCACTGCAGATATCCCAGCTGGAGAGGTCGCTGGTCAGGACCACAGACCGTGCCGTCCAGACACAGAGGGAGCCCAGCCAGAGAGAGGCATCCACCTCTCGGCTGGAGGAGACACAACAAGTTCGGCTGAGGACCACAGGGGGGATGGTGATGGTCAGCTCTGTTGGGGAAGGAGGACCATGGGGGCCCAGAGAGAGCCGAGGAACACAGACAGGAAGACTTGAGAGGACTTCTCTGGGGCGAAGGCTGCTTTGGTGGATCAGGCGGTGCTTTTGCTGCTGCTGTCCAACAGAACGCCGGGCACAGGAACACCTGTGGGTGGAGCTTCACGATGAAGAGCTCCACTGAGGACTCTCTGTTAAACTTGAAACAACAGGTGAGACAAAGTGACATCTACATTTAAAGGTTTCTGTTTAGAGTAATAAAAGACAAAGTATCAAAAGTAAAAAAAGGTTTGAAAAGCTGCAATGAATAGAAATACTAAACAATAGATGTAAGCAAACACATCTTCACATTTTGTTTCCATGTTTCTAATCATTTCATAATTTTCTCTTTCAGAGTCATTCATAATAATTGGATGGATGGATTATCATTTCCGCTAAAAAAGGAAATATATCCTGAATTTATGCTGTTTTTAGGTTATAGCAGATGCGTTGTCCAAAGTGACTTACAATGACTTTACATCAACATTACATTTTACCAGCTGAAATAGGCATGACAGGATAAACCAATAGCCATATTAGCTCTATGAAGAGAATGAGTTCATAATAGAGTTTAAGATGAGTATTTTTTTGCTTTCATTAATCAGAAATTATATTCAGATATTATAGCATTATGAATTTAGTTTATGCTGTTTTGGACCAACATTACCCAACTGCTGCATGCAAAGCCATTTTGTCAAACTTGACTAAAAGAACTGAAAAATTATAGGCTACTAGGCTAGTTCACTAACATCCCGGTAAGCCCACTACTTCTACTGCAATAATCATGACATTTTAAGATTATCACGGATGGATCTGGAATTTTAATCTTTTTAAGTTATTATTTGTTTCTTTATTATTATTGTTGTTATTATTATTATTAGTAGTAGTAGTAGTAGTGGTAGTAGTAGTAGTAGTGTGTGTTTTTTTATTTCTTAGCTTCATTTTCAGCCGAGTTATGTAGTCTATATACTTTGTGTGTCTCAATGATTGCAAGCAACTTTTCAAGGAATGTGTATTATGGGCCATATTAGGAAACTTGAGGAAACTTGAGGTATACATTTGTATCTGAAAAGTGAGTGTTGAAGCTTCAATATATATTCATTACACCTCTTATCCCTTAGTATGTTCAATAAAGCTATTCATAAATATTTGACTATACCTTTTCTTTCGACTGACACTGAGGAAGGACCAGATGGCAAAGACTAGAAGCTTATCTTACTTTTTGCCGCTGCCATGTAAAAACATTCTATTCACAACATGTACAGTAGGATACAGCTTTGCAATAGATTGATTTTTATACCACATTTCTGTTAGCTAGCTACTGACTTGACTGTTCGCTAATAACAGGGACAGCCAGCTGTCAGCAGGAGGCTACAGTCACTGACTGAAAACAAATGGGATTTTAGCCATGAAAAGATGCTTAGCCCTCTGCCGGCTGTGGCCTAGTAAAGAGGTACAGCCTATATCAAAGCTGTCTTAGTTGTACCACTCACCTTCAAAGTCTGTCTTGTCAATGCCACTTCTGTGTAGTCACTGCATTCAGTTTCAGTTGCCACTTGCAAGCATAATGTAGGCTACTACAGCTTAATGTTGGTCCTATCTGGTGAAATTCGGGGTCCTCCAACACTTTTCCTCACCATTTTAACAGATTTCAGTAGAGCCATCTAGTGGTTGAAGTAGGACTAACAACGCCTAGAAACATTTCACCGTCAAGGGACTGAGGGGAGATAAAGCATTTGGTTTCATTTGTCATGTCATGGAATATAAAGTTAAATAAATTAAAATGAATTGTAGGCTACTATGTTTTTAACCAAAAAACAGTCGACGCATACGTGATTATGCGATTTGCATCATTTATTCCATACACAGGTGTCTTGGAAAAATGGACATAGCTGTCCCTTAAAACAGTAGGCCTAAGTCAAACATGACAAGGTAAATGACAAAACAATCGGACAAAAAGAGAAAATGCATTAACGACTGGAAAAAAATAACAACCAATGACAAAACATGACTGAGGGATGGGTGTTACCTGACTTGATAACCCTGGTAGTTGGGATTCTAGGCTACCAAGTTCTGCCGGACCTGTCTAAGGAACGGTTTTACAATCAACATCCCATGCCTAAGGAAACTAAAACGGAGAAAACGGCATGGAAACCATGTGTGGAAATAATGGTGCTTAGGATGGGGTCAGCTATGAGACTGGGCCCCATGAAGTCTAAGGGTGAATTTCACGACTGAATTCTGTGATCTTATGTCCTTGAGTTTCATTCATAAAAGTAAGCCCATCCCCTCTGAGGAGTAAGACTATGACTGGATGTAGCAATAACAGCTGTTTTGAGAGGAAACTCAAAGAACAGTGGTGTGCATCATGGGAGGAGGCTTGAAACATTTCAAAGAGAGAGAAAATCAACAATTCCAAGGAAAAGTTCAGGGAGGAGAGACAGAACATAAAGTAGAGTAAAAGACATTCATCACTTATCAAACAACAATCCTTTCATTTAACATTTAGCATTAAAACAATATTCTTAGATATACAGAACACAAGCCATGGAGAACTGAAATATGCAGGACACCCAAGCAGAGCGGCACTGCAGGACCAATTCCTGAGTCCAGTGCAGAATCCCAATCACTGCAGATTATTTTATTGATCTCACTGTTATATACGTACACTTTTTTTAAACAAATGATTCTTCAGTTTAGTTTTTAAAAGAGATATATTCCCATTGCAAGTTGCCACAGCCACTGCGTGTTTGAATGTATGTGTGTGTGTGAGTATGTATGTGTGTGTGTCTGAATGCGAGTGTGAGTGTGTGTGTGTGTGTGTGTGTGTGTGTGTGTTATGCGACAAATCCTGACCATTCACTCTGGATGTATGCTCACGTG
>JASCIP010000075.1:11328845-11340491 GCA_034783695.1 Sardinella gibbosa | reverse complement strand
TGTGGAAGAGAATGTGTCCATGCTCTGAGATGTGAATGTATGTGTTGTCCAGTAAGTGTGTGTGTGTGTTGCACTGTTATCTCGGTGTAAAGTATATGTGTGATGCTCTCAGCAGAGTGCTTGTGTGTGTTTGTGTGAGAGAGAGAGAGAAAAGGAGAGAGAGAGAAACTGGCTGCTCTCTGACTAGTTTGTGCTTACACTGGATACCCTGTATCTGACATTTTGCTGATGTGCGTGTGTGTGTGTGTGTGTGTTTTTGTGTTCACCCCTACAGCGGGATCTGGATCTCTCCAGGGCCCCCAGACGCCCAAGTCCACTAGCAGCTCCATGGCCGAGGGCGGAGACCTCAAGCCCCCCACCCCTGCCTCCACCCCCCAACCTCAGATGCCCCCCATGTCTGGAGTCAGGTAAGTCCCAGTCCTAACCCTGACCCCAAACTCTGACCCCTTCAACACACAGGATGCCGTTTCGGCATGTTCTAGTGTTTTCCGGAATCTGAGATGTGCAGCTTCCTGATTCTGTGCACAGGGGCTTTGACATCTCTTTGATTTTGCAAAGTGGTGGCTTGATCACCTTGCACTGCATCCTTTGATGGTTATCTCTCTCTCGCTCTTTTTTCCTCTTTCTCTCCTTATGGTTTCACTCTCCCTCTTCTTTCTTTTTCTCACACTCTTTCTCTCCCTCCACCGTCCTCCATTCCCTTCCTTCTCCCAGGGGTAACGTGAGTCTACAGGACCCCTTTGCTGACGGCGGAGACCCGGCGTTCTCCCGCAGGACGCCCAACTCGGGCTTCCAGCCTGGCATGGGTGGCCCTGGCATGGGCATGGGCCCCTACGAGCCCAACAAGGACCCCTTTGGGGGCATGAGGAAAGGTAAGGACTGGCACAGACGGAATAAGGGGACGGTAGGAAGGGGTGCGTAAATCGGGCGTGGGCAAGGAACTGTGTGTGGTCTTCTTGGAGACGGCAGGCTTTCCTCGCCTACGAACATCCCCATAAAGTTGTGGAATTGAATTATGCGCAAAGCCATTTTTCTGGTCTGGGCCAATTTTATTTAGCGATATCAACACATTGTAGAATTTTTTTTTTTTTTTTTTTTTGGTTTGTTTGTGCACTTTCCACACTTTTAAGTGTTGTAAGCAACTTGATGTAAAAGACAAGTCCATGTTTGATCACGTCCTCCACTGTCTCCCCCTGCAGCTGGTGAGCAGTTCATGGGCCCTGGCCAGGGCCCCAATGCCCCCATGGGGGAGCAGTTCAACCGCGGCCCCCCAGGACCGATGGGCAACATGCCCATGGGTCAGAGGCAGCAGTTCCCCTACGGCTCTGGGTACGACCGAAGGTACGTGCCACCCTGTCCTTCTGTCTGTCTGTCTGTCTGTCTGTCTCTCTTGTGCCCATCCAGAGGAGACCTGTGGGTGTGTGTGTGTGTGTGTGTGTGTGTGTGTGTGTGTCAGGCATGTTGATATGCACATCTGTCATTAGTATCATTCATTAACATGGAAGACTTTGAAAATGTCAGACCACATTTGCTTTAGAATCTAACATGACTAGTAACATCATATGAACCCATATGACCGTCTTACTGATTCCTTCTCTCTCTCTCCCTCTCTCTCTCTCTCTCTCTCTCTCTCTCTCTCTCTCTCTCTCTCTCTGGTACAGACAAGAGGCTGGTATGGGTCCCGATGGTGCCATGGGTCCTGGCTCTGCTCAGCCCAACATGATGCCTTCCAATGCCGACACGGGGATGTACTCGCCCAACCGGCCCCCACACCAGCAGAGGTGAGCCCCACACAACACACACACGCACACACCCTTCAGATGTACACACAAATACGTCGCTTGGCTCACACAAAAAACTTGACGTGCCTTAGTCCTGTTAATAGAGGTCAGGGTCTCTGAATTCATGGCATCTGGAAAGATGTCTTAATTCAGTTGTGATCTTTCCAGAAATGCTATTAAAGCACCTAAGACTGTATGCTGCAAATTAACAGAAAGCTGCACAACAGCAAGATCCATCAGATGTTTGTAAAAGCTTTAGAAGAGCGCATGTGCCTGTTTTCTTGCGCATTGGTTCATGTTCTGGACAGGCTTAAGACTTTACGTCATAACCAAGGTTGTGTAAATGTTAGTCTTTCCTGTGTGGTCTCTCTCTCTCTCCCTTGAAAGTTCTGCGTTGATCCGGGACCTTCCTGGTCTTAACTCTCGAGTCCTTCTTCCCGCAGGCATGATTCCTATGGTAATCAGTACCCAGGCCAAGGCCCGCCCCCTGGTGGCCCGTACCCGAATCAGCAGCCGGGAATGTATCCACAGCAACAGCCGGTGAGTGACACTTCAAGTAATTCTTGTTCCTGTAATGCTTATTGCACATTGTCTAATTCACTTAGGGTTCTTTTAAAAGTTTTATGAAGGCATTCAAAAAAGACTGGCACGCAATCGGGTTGATTACAGGCAAGTCATTTAAGATGGAGGGTTACACCTGAGTACGCCATCATGGCTTTTATATCATACTGTTAAATGGCCGATGGTGTACGCTTTCATCGAGTGATATCGAGTGATTGGTTGTCTTTGCTGCTCTATCAGTATGCTGACCTTTAATTTGATGAACAAGTAGGTCTTTCCTTACTCCCGAGTTGGAATGCAGTACATGTAAATTTAGCTTTTTGATTTTTTTTTTTTTTGTTTGTTTGTTTGTTTTGTCTAATTGTTGTGCGTGGCAGAATTCTTGGCATTGTAGCTCACCTTAAGTTGAGTTTGATAAATGCTCCAGCAAAATTATGCACAATGCAGAGTAAGGCTTGGTTTTGCTGCCTAACTGACCACAATGTTTGTGTTCTAATCTGGACAGAACTACAAGCGAGCAGTGGACGGAGGCTACGGTCCTCCAGCGAAGCGGCACGAGGGCGAGATGTACAACGTGCCGTTCAGCGGTGGGCAGCAGCCGCAGCCCAACCAGGGACCACCCCAGGGCCCCCCCAACGCCCCCCAGTCCCAGCAGGAGATGTTCAACCAGTACAACCAGTTCCCCGGCTCTGAGCGGCGGCCTGGCGGACCACAGAACCAGTTCCCCTTCCCCTTCGGACGGGAGCGGGGTCCGCCGACTGGCGGCGGTGCAGGCGGCGGCGGAGGTGGCGGTGGCCCCAACGCCCAATCTTCGATGCCCCCGCAAATGATGCCCTCCGTGCCCGACGGGCCGCAGGGTCCCATGTGGCAGGGCCGTAACGACATGAGCTTCCCCAACTACTCCAACCGGCAGGGCCCGCCCGGCATGCCGGGACAAGGCCCGGGGTTTCACGGGATGAACCGTTCCGAGGACATGATGCCGTCGGATCAGCGCATGAACCACGAGGGCCAGTGGCCGCCCCACATGAACCAGCGCCAGCCTCCGTTCGGGCCTGGCGGATCCGGACCGCCCGTCTCGCGCTCCATGCAGCCCAACTTTCAGAACCAGAACCACATTCCGCAGGTGTCCAGCCCGGCACCCATGCCACGGGCCATGGAGAGCCGGACGTCGCCCAGCAAGTCGCCCTTCATGCACTCGGGGCCCCCCAGCATGAAGATCCAGAAGGCCGGGCCCCCCGTGCCAGCCTCGCACATCGCACAACCTCCTGTGCAGCCGCCACTGATCAGGAGAGACGTGGCCTTCCCGCCGGGATCGGTCGAAGCCACCCAACCGGTCCTCAAACCACGTCGGAGGCTCACCATGAAAGACATTGGTACGTGAGCATGGCTCTGCTAGTTACAGTTATTCATTTAGAGGCGGGTCAGGATTGTGCTTAAAGGGTTTATTTGGAGTGAATCAACTCGTTACCCTGTTGCCTGAGGCTGCCGAGTGCTGTCGATAGGCGTCAGAACAACAGCAGTAGGTACTGTACAACGTAGACAGAGTTTGCAAACTGCCTGCTAACGCTAACAGATGAGGGCATATGAAAACTAAACTGACATGCCCTCGTTAGTTAATGTTTGTTACCATTTTTGCTATTTTGGTCTACCGTGCATGAAATTCTGTCATTCTTTTACCTATCAACAGCACTTAGCAGCGTGAAAGAACAGGGCTACGTGTTGATTCACTCCGGATAAATCTTTTAATTATGTGGTACTAAGGCTAATGGGTGTGTTTTGTTTTGTTTTGGTTATTTATTTTTTTTTCAGTAATGGCAGAGTGTGACTCATTGTATTAGTTGACTTGTATAGCGGTACCTACTTAAAATGTGATTGCCTGAGGTGGTTTGTCATCTGTGGTGGTGGTGGTTGTTATTGTTGTTGTTAATGTTAATGTTGTGTCTCCCTGCGTAACAGGAACCCCAGAGGCATGGAGAGTTATGATGTCACTGAAGTCGGGCTTGTTAGCGGAGAGCACATGGGCCCTGGACACCATCAACATTCTACTGTATGACGACAACAGCATCTCTACCTTCAACCTCTGCCAGGTATTTCCCCTTCACCCATACCAACACAGCCAACAGCCAATGAAATGAGCATGTAAACTCGCACTTAGCTTTTCTTGTGTGTTTACCATACTCTAAAGTAGTTTGTGAAGACATTTGTTATTTTTTATATTACTCATGTGAAACTTAATAAATAAAAAGATGTAGTTTTTTTAAGTTGCCATATCCTATCATACTGCAACATTTAGAGTTATTTTAAATTTTTTCGGGAATGGTTAAAGAACCTCAAAGAATACTGCTGTCACATACATGACGTTGGTCTTTCTTTCACGCTGCAGCTTCCTGGTTTCCTGGAGCTGGTGGTGGAGTATTTCCGGCATTGCCTCATCGAGATCTTCGGCATCCTGAAGGAGTATGAGGTGGGAGACCCGGGCCAGCGCACCCTCATCGACCCCAACGCCATGGACCCCGAGTCCTCGGACGACGAGCTCCCGATGGACACGGAGGACATGGACGAGGACGAGGAGGACGAAGAGGACGAGACGCAGGAGGAAAAGAGCAGCACCACAGAAGGCACTGCTTCTTCGGAAGTGAAGGTGAAACAGGAGGACGAGCCCACAACGGGAAAGAAAGGCTCGGAGAAATCCGAAACGGACGACGCAAAGAAAGACGAACGAAAGAAAGACGAGAAGAAAGAGGAGGTGGAAACTTCATCGACGTCATCATCATCATCATCATCTAAAGAGCCACGCGCGTCTAGTCCCTCAGCCCAGGACAGCAGTGCTACTCAGGAGAGGCCAAAGCAGGCCAGCAAGTTTGACAAGCTCCCCGTCAAGGTGGTGCGGAAGAAGAACCCGTTCGCCAGGAGCCGGGCCTCCAAGCTGGGCCGGCGGCAGGCGTTCGACAGCGGCCTCCTCCACTGGAGCGCCGGAGGCGGAGATACCACTGACCACATCCAGACGCACTTCGAGCTCCGCTCCAACCAGCTGGAGACACGGAAACGGCCAAACGCCTGTGCCAGTCAGAAGCGGAAGAGGACGGCGGAGGACGCAGCGACCGCAGCGATGCTGCCAACGACGATGGCGGCAGCGGTAGCAGCGCTGACGACGACTCCGACAACAACAGACAAGTCAAGCGAAGAGCTCTCTGGGAAGAAGCAACCAGCTGACGAGAAAGCAGAGCAGCAAGAACAAGCGAAGAGTTCGTCTGCGGAGACGGCTTCGGCCGACACGGACAGGAGTCCGGCCGCCTCTGCAGCTGCACCCAGCGACTCGAGCACCGCTGCTGCCACTGCCGAAGACGTGTCCTCTTCACGGCAAAAGTCGGGCGACGACACTACCCCGACAGGAGCAGTCAGCGGAAGCAGCAACAGCTCTGACAACGAGAAAGAAGCTTCCGGCACGGTCTCGCTTGACTCCAGCCAGTCGACAGGCCAGTGCCGCAGCCGCACGCCCGTGCTGGAGGATGAGCCGCACAGCAAGGACGAGACGCCACTGGGCACGCTGTCCGACTGGCAGGACTCGCTGGCGCGCCGCTGCATCTGCGTGTCGAACATCGTGCGCAGCCTCTCGTTCGTGCCGGGCAACGACCACGAGATGTCCAAGCACCCCGGCCTGCTACTGGTGCTGGGCCGCCTCGTGCTGCTCCAGCACTGGCACCCCGAGCGCAAGCAGGCGCCCGTCACCTACGAGAAGGAGGAAGAGGAGGACGAAGGGGTGAGCTGCGAGCGGGACGAGTGGTGGTGGGACTGCCTGGAGGTGCTGCGGGAGAACTGCCTGGTGACGCTGGCCAACATCTCCGGCCAGCTGGACCTCTCCATCTACCCCGAGAGCATCTGCCTGCCGCTGCTGGACGGACTGCTCCACTGGGCCGTGTGCCCGTCGGCCGAGGCCATCGACCCCTTCCCGTCGCTGGGCCTGGGCGGCGAGCTGTCACCGCAGAGGCTGGTGCTGGAGACCCTCAGCAAGCTGAGCATCCAGGACAACAACGTGGACCTGATCCTGGCCACGCCGCCGTTCAGCCGCCTGGAGAAGCTCTTCGGCACGCTGGTGCGCCTGGTGGGCGAGCGCAAGGTGCCGGTGTGCCGCGAGATGGCGGTGGTGCTGCTGGCCAACCTGGCGCAGGGAGACAGCATGGCGGCGCGCGCCATCGCCGTGCAGAAGGGCAGCGTGGGCAACCTGCTGGGCTTCCTGGAGGACAGTCTGGCCGCAACGCAGTTCCAGCAGAGCCAGGGGGCGCTGGTGCAACACATGGCCCACTTCGAGCCCACCAGCGTGGACATGATGCGGCGGGCGGCACGGGCGTTACATGCGCTCGCCCGCGTCGACGATAACCACTCGGAGTTCACACTGTACGAGTCGCGGCTGCTGGACATTTCCGTGTCGCCGCTTATGAACTCGCTGGTATCGCACGTCATCTGCGACGTCCTGTTCCTCGTCGGCCAGTCGTGACGGCCGGGGATTTGACGCCTTTTCTGCCTCATACACCTCCTGCTCCTGCTCCTGCTCCTCCTCCAAAAAGCTCGACCCTCTCCTTCGGATTATTCTTATTTTTCTTTTTTAAAATCCTTCCCCCCTACTGTGTGTCTGCACGAGTGAGCGTCCGAATGGAAACGGCAAAAACTGACTGTCGTGAAGTTTTTTTTTCTTTTTTGTTTGTTTTTTTTGTTGTTGTTTTCTTTTTTTATTTATGCAAAGTCACCTCAAATTCCACGGACTTATCCCAAGACCCATTAACCCACCTGCCTCGCCCTCCCTATGCCTCTCTAAAGGAACTTAAGTCGTTGTGGATTTCCATACTTATTTCCCCGACCTTTCCAATCCCCCCCCCTCCACCATTCTGGAAAGGAGAGACTGCAAAGTCTGTAAATGACTAAACAAGACCCACCCCAGTTTGGATGAGTGTACTGCCCTTTGAGAAATACTGACTTTTTATATATATATATATAAAGAGAAACGAAAACATAGATTTAACAAAAACACAAAAAAATAACCTGAAACAAGAACCAACACACACACTCATGCATACACACACATACACACACACACACGATAAACTGTAACCAAAGTTGCCGTCTTGTTTACAGTGAGTCTACGGGGGAGGTGATGGATTCTCCTCAAAAAGCAGGGGCAACTTGTAGGGCAGGGCGTGGGGTGGGGCGGGAGGGGCCATGGGACTGAATTGGGGAGGGTATTGGACCGCAGGTGTGGGGGAGGGTTATCTTTTTCCGGTTCTGGTGCGGGAGCTCCTTAACGGACTCGCAGAACCCTCCTGTGAGTGTAACGTTGCTGTATAAGACGAAGAAATAACTCTGCGCTGGACTAGTCGGGGAGTCAGGCCGTCGGCTGGGAAACGGGACGGGTGAGCAGACGTGTACATGGGAGACTTGTGCAGTAGATTGTAGGACGTTTCCATTTTTTTTTCTTTCTTTCTTTTTTTTTCATTTCGTACTGTACACCTTAAAAAGAAAGAAATGGAAAAAAAGAAACTGTAAACATACTGTAATAATACTGTTTCACACTGAGATACGCTGGCTTGGCAGCAAAAGGAAAAAACAAAAAAAGAAAAAAAAAAAGAATCCTGTAGTTTTTAAAAACTGATTTTAGTTGATGTCGAGAGAGAGAGATTGAAAAAAAACAAAACAAAACAAGGCTTTTCCCCCAAAGTGTCGTGAACCTACAACACCCGTACCTCTTCTCTCTATCCCTCGATTGTATGACTTGACCCTCAATGAAATCACCTCTTAGGACTGGTCTTTGGCGCTAGATGCAGTCCAGGCTGCAATGTATATAAAACGATGTTGTATATTTGACATCCTTTTTGGCTCTTCTTCCTCACATCTCTGGCACGCTCTTCTTACTCATCACTTCATTTTGATTTTATTTCTTTTTTTTGTTCTTTATTCATATTTTTTTTTTGTTTTTGAACAAATAAAAAGGCTTAACTCAAAGTCCCACTTTCCTCCCCCATGTCGTCATTGCGTTATCGCCATATGATCTTTCTATCTTCCTGTGTTAGGCCTATGGTGGTCGAGGTGGCAGTGGTGGGGGGAAGGAGGGGTAGAGGGGTTGCACAGCTGCTGTTCCTTGCAACCCCCCAAAACCTCCTTACCACAAACCCCTGTCTGCACCCCCCCTCCCCCAAAACCTCCAGTAAAACAAATCAAGTTATCAAGTTTCGACGCGGCACCAGGGCAAAGGCAAGCGGAGCAGGTTATCAGCTAGTTCACCACTGCAGGCATCTGATCTCTCCAATGGGTGGAGAGGTCTGATTGAATGATTTTATTATTATTATTATTATTATTATTATTATTATTATTAGTTTGTTTTTTTCCTCCTGTGACATGGATTCCGCATATTTGTATTTCAGACGATGTAGCTAAAAACTTGATGTAAATTCCTTTTTTTGTTTTCTTTTTGGGGCTTAATGAATATCATTTATTCAGTATGAAATCTTTATACTATATGTTCCACGTGTTAAGAATAAATGTACATTAAATCTTGCTAAGACGGTTTGTGATGAATTTATTTATTAAATGACGTAGATTCACTTTTGACTTTTTGGGACCTTAAAACTGATTTGTGTGTTCTAGTGACTGGCATGTGTGAGGTTGAGTTTCCTCTCTGACTCTGTACATTGTATAAATTAAATGATGCTGTGTACAGAATCATGTGACTGACTGCATAGTAGGCAAAAGCAGGGCTGCTTCCTGGCATAGGCAAACTAGGCAGTCGCCAAGGGCACCAAATGTCAGGGGGCTATCATGATACGTTTATTATTATTTTTTAGTAGTATTAGTATTTCACTTTCACAGGAAAATCTGGCCTAGGGCAGCAAACAGGGTAGAGCCGGCCCTCTACAAAAGTATACAATGTGACTGCCTAGATACAATGAAACAGAAAACACCCATAGTAAAGCTGTTTGCAAGGCAACAGGACACTGTTTGGCCATGGAATAATGGATGGTAGTCTAGGTGCTTGCTACAACAGTAGAGTGTTGGAGAAATGTGCAGTTTTGAGAGAGGATGGGGAATTGGAATAAGAATCACCAAGAGGTGAGCACACTTTTAGCAGGTTGCATTCCACTTATACTCAAGACTGATATCAAAGATCATGGAATATTGACCTTCTTTCAACCCTATCTCATTTCTAGAGGCTCATTAATCAATTCAAAACCTGTTGAATCTAATCAATTCTGTTCCTGTTGTACACGGTAGGCCCACTGTGTATTCCTGACTTGATGCAGCTCTTCCAGTGCAGAGCATATTATTCTGACTGTTCAGATCAGGTTTTTATTTGACATTGAACATAAAACCGAGGAGGATAAAATCCCTCGTTTTGCAGCTTTGGGGTAAGAGGAGGGAAAAAACACTAACTCTGAAACTTGTTGGGAGGGATTAACATGAGCACAGCTGTTACCGGGCTTTTAAATTCCAGTGGGACACGCCCATCTGTCTGGCATGGATGCAGACGTAGAGTATTCATCTCCATAAAATCAAATCACATATCGACATGCTATCGTGTCACCACGTGGCCCACAACGTTATCTGACCTTTTCCATGTTTGGCTGTACTGACTTGATAGGGTGGAATATTCAACAATCGCAGGCGTGTCTAATTATCTCAGTAACACTGTATTAAAATGTTACTCCAAAAAATAGGCTATTCATTGCCTATCATAGTTTGATAATATGTGGGCCTTTATCTTATTTGTGTTGATATTAGTACTTCAGTAGGCCTACTTGAAAAATGTTTGCAAAGAACACAATCAACATCATTACACCTTTGTGCTGTGATTTTTTTTTTTTCATTAGGCCTAAGGTGTCAGTTAATGTTGCTGTACGTGCACACAAGTGTTTTCAATTCCAATAGAGAACGAAATGATTCTTGCAATAACACCACATTTTAAACCCATTTTACCCAGAGTCCCATCTCTCTGCCTCTGATTTTACCACTCTGTCCGAACCCATGGAATGTACATTCATTCATTGATGAGTTTATCAGACGATGCCATTATGACACAAGTAGTCAGGCCATTCCATCCGGTCATCACCTACGTGCACAAGACAGAAGTCGAGCAGTTCTCATCTAGATGCTCAATCTCATTTGTTTGAAATGTAGTAAATAAGATCTACATGGAAGAACAGGTGAGTTAGTAGCAAATCCGAGCCAAAGCGAGAAATACGCGAGGTTGGTTCTAACTGAAACTATGTCTTTGAGGTCTGAGATTAACATAGGCTACATGGAAGCCTGCTTAATAAGATCCTTTGTATTGCTTTGCACAAACATACTTTTCGTGGTGTGTTGTACGCGCTCTCCAAGGTTCAGAAAGTCCTGAGATATCAGGGAGACACCATCCATCCCCTAGATGTACCCCGGCGCAGGAAGATCGCCAGAGCACCGTGCAGTCTCACGGTCTATCATACCACCCGCCTCTGCGAGAGGGTAAGGTCATGGTTAAATCATAGAGTCTTGGCGACACCTTCAGGTCAAGATTCAAATATCTGAATGAAAGCACCTTGGGTAAAATTGTGCATTTCCATCGTTCAGGAGGATTAAAAAAAAAAAAAAACAAAGAAAGAATTTAACATTTTTATCCTGAAAACGTCAGCCTTTGTTTGAAATAAAATAGCAATAACAATACCCTGAATCTAATGGCAACGTTTTCACAATCAAACCTTGAATCCACAAGCCACCATGACATGAAGTGAGTTATGTTAGCTGCTGTGAGTCTGACTCAGTTTTGGTCTTTCAGCTGATTCAACCCAAAAGTGAGTTTGACCTCAGTGACCCCAGGGGCTTCCTAATCAATTCTGAGTATAACTGCCTCCATGACCCCAACTTGAGAGGCTACCTCTACCGCAAAGACATCCACCAGAGGCTCCTTAGGGGCGGTTTCATCACCAAGGATGATAAAGTGAGTCTTCAACTCAACACCCTGAACGCTGTGCCACACTGTGTTGCAGACATGGCCTGTTTGGCCAGAGCCAAGGAAACATGCACAAGGCTAATTGGAGCATGTTAGACTGTAAGATAAACCTCTCTTTTAGGGATTGTAGCCTTCTATTTAATCTTCCCAGGTATTCAGACATGACTATATAGAATGTGAAAGGAGAGATCCTGGAACACCCAAGGTGTGATTCAATCCATAACCCAGTCGTTTGAGGTCACAGAGTGCTGTCTGTTGGAAAAAGAACAAGAAAATTTTGTGCAATGTAGACTGAAAAGCAAACTGACAGCTAACATTATAATTAGCAGTGTT
>JASCIP010000075.1:10315252-10325680 GCA_034783695.1 Sardinella gibbosa | reverse complement strand
ATGCCCTCATTCTGATTGGCCAGACACAGGCTCGCAACAAGGTACGTCCAGCCATCCACCAAGACTCTTAATGATTTCTTATGTTCTGTCTTGGACTGTTAACTTGCTCAAGGTTGTACCTCAGTGAAACTCACATCTCTCTCTCTCTCTCTCTTTCTCGCTCCTCCTCTCCTCTCTCCCTCTCTTTCCTCCATCTCCTGCAGGTGGTTTGCACACTGGTGGCAGCTTTCCTGCACTTCTTTTTCCTGTCCTCCTTCTGCTGGGTCCTGACCGAGGCATGGCAGTCGTACATGGCAGTGACGGGCCGCCTGCGCAACCGCATCATCCGCAAGCGCTTCCTGTGTCTCGGATGGGGTGAGTGGAACTCGCTTAGAACATGTATAGGCCAATCAGACTCAGACAGCAATCCCCTTTATCCCCTGCTCAACCCCTATAAACACCAACCAGTAAATGTAATTCTTTTTGTTTGTTTGTTATTGTTGTATTTGTTTGCTATTGTCTCCTAATTTAAATTTTCATGTGTATGTTTTTTTTTTTTTAAAGGTCTGCCTGCACTGGTTGTGGCTGTGTCTGTTGGATTCACCAAGGCTAAGGGATATGGCACTGTGAACTAGTAAGTGAAATGTCTTTGTCCTCTCCTTTGTAGCCCCTTACCCTCTCAGAGCCGTGCAGCCCTAACCTTTTGCCTGCTTTTTCTCTCAGTTGCTGGCTTTCTCTGGAGGGTGGCCTTCTCTACTCTTTCGTGGGACCGGCAGCCGCTGTCGTCCTGGTAAGCGCTCTTACCCAGCCAATAAGAAATAAGCGGGCTCACGGAGGCCTTTCTATCATTCAGAGGCCGGTTACATTATACAGTACATCTAATCATATTTCTCCAATTGTCTTCTGTGTCAGGTCAACATGGTGATTGGCATTCTGGTCTTCAACAAGCTCGTGTCCAAGGACGGCATCACCGATGTGAAACTGAAGGAGAGAGCTGGGTACGTCTTATCGATCTCTCTATCCATCAGAAGGCCAGCCAGAAGGCTGGTTAGATTTCACATTGCCATTTAGATCCTACATACTTTCCTTGCTGAAAGAATAAGATTCATTAAGCATCAGGAGTGAATTTGTTTTCTAAAACCCTGTCTGTTGTTGTTCCTCTCCTGTCCTACAGGGCGTCGCTGTGGAGCTCCTGCGTGGTCCTGCCTCTGTTGGCCCTCACCTGGATGTCTGCCGTGCTCGCCATCACCGACCGCCGATCTGCCCTCTTCCAGATCCTCTTTGCCGTTTTCGACTCGTTGGAGGGCTTCATCATCGTCATGGTTCACTGCATCCTTCGCAGAGAGGTATGAGAACGATGCTATGGATATATAAACTATCCATCTAATACAAAACACAAGGTTATTTTAAAATAGAGCTTAAATTAACAGCCACACTTTAGAGTACACGTAGCTCATTTTGATTTATTTGATTTTATTGTGTTCCCTCTCTTAGGTCCAGGAGGCTGTTAAGTGCAGAGTGGTGGACCGTAAGGATGATGGTAACGGTGATTCTGGCAGCTCTCTTCAAAATGGACACACTCAGCTCATGGTGAGTATCTTTCCACTGTCAAACCCTCAGTCTGAAATCTGTCTACACGCTTGACAGATGAACTTGTAAACTAACTTGGTTTTTTTTTTCTTCTTTTTTTCCTTTTCTTCCTGTAGTCTGACTTTGAGAAGGATGCTGAGTCTGGCAGACCAGGTGAGACTAAAGAACATTTTGTTCTGTTTTAAGCTCTTGTCTTGTATCAGACAACTTAAACATCAAAGCAGCTTAGATCCCTGCTCTCATTTCTTCAAGAAGTAGTCTAAAAATACCAGTGTGCCTGATGGCTCTTGATGGCGTTAGATCCAGAAATCGTCTAACCCCCCCACTCCCTCCCTCCAATCTCTCCCTCTCCCCTCTCTCCAGGTGGCATGAAGAGCTCCTCCGAAGAGAAGATGCCCCCTCCACAGATGTCCCTGCCCATGGGCCCTAACTTCCACACCCTCCCAGCCAACACGACCACCAAGGCCCACATGCAGTCAATGCCCGACTACTCCAGCCACACGCTCACGCTGAAGAGGGAGAAGGGAGGCCGGGGTGGCAGCATGGGCCTGGATCCATCTTGCGGCAAGCCCGTCTACGTTTGCGACAGCGAGATCTTCAAGCAGCTGGACGCCGATCTGGCCCGCGGGCAGGCTGAGGGCAACTCGCCGGACGGCAGCGGGAGCGGCGGCTATGTGCTTCTGCCCAACACCACGTCCACACTCCGCTCAAAGCCCAAGGACGACCTCTCCGGCTGCGGCAAGTACAACATCAGCGTGGAGCAGCTTCCCCAGGCTCGCCTCGTGCACCTGAGCAGCAGCGGAGGCTACGCCGAGCCCCAGGCGGCCGCCTACGGCATGAAGATGCTGCCCTCCGACCGCGTGAGCGTCTCCTACTCCGAGCACGACTCGCCTGTCCAGAACCTGCACAACATCTCCAGCGAATCACACATGACCAGCAGCCTGGGGGACACCTTCGACTCCATGAACTCCATGATGTCCAAGAGCGAGACCATCTCCACGCTCTCCATGAGCTCGCTGGAGGTGAGGGATGAGACGGTGCGAAAAAGACTTTTGTTATTTACTCATACTTTGATTAGGAATTACTCTAGAGAGCTTGTTGTTTAAATAAAGTTAATTCAGTTTTAATAAATAGATTTTGATATTCTTTAAGTTAGCCTTGCAATACTGACCTTGCTGTTTGTGTCTTTCCTTCTTTCTACAGTTACAGAGGCAGAAATCACGCTATGCGGAGCTCGACTTTGAGGTAAATATTCTTTCCTTGACTTAACCTTCTTATAAATGCATGTCCCATTAATGATGCTATATGTAGCGTCTCAGGAGATTAGCAGCGCTAATATGTGTTTTCTCTCTTTGATGTCTTCTGCAGAAGATCATGCACACAAGGAAACGTCACCAGAACATGTTTCAGGACCTCAACAGGAAATTACATCATGCCGAGAAGGACAGAGAGTCACCTGCCTCAGATAGCAAGGTGAGAACCATACATCACAATCAGACAGACAAAGATTTATGATGTAGATTGATTGTAGGTTATAGAAATGGGGCCAGCTTATTCCCTTTCCTTATGGTTTCACAATCACTCCAAGACACATAGCAGAATATGGTCCATTTGGAACAGTTCGGCATCCTTGTTTCTCATTAGAAGATCTCAGTTTGACAGATTGAGGCATGCACATATACACAGACACAGACTGCAGACAGTCTGATCTACACATCCAACACATCCTCACTCGTCACACTTCACAATTCTTTCTCTTCTGCCTTTCCCCGAGAAAATGAGAATCATTATTGCAGATAGAAGTAGACCTTAGCTCCCCACGCCTGCGCTTTGATATTGAAATGAAAGGCAGGCACTTTTTCGAGGGTCATTATAATAATTACTTTCCCTTTTTTTCCCCTCTCTGCAGTCTGTGAGGTGGAGTGTGTCCTCCGGAGGCAGTGACAAAACTAACCACAGCGTAAGTCGCATCTTTTATGCTCAGCCACATTTAAACAATTGGGTTCTCTAAATGTTAAGAAGCACCCAACAAAACATGGAAAAAGCTTGAGAATTTAAGTGGACCATTAACTAATGCATGCATTGTTCGTTTAATGTTTATAGTCAGAATCCCCTCTTCAGCAGCCTTACAAACAAAATACTTAAGTGTTGTGAAGACCAGTAAATTCACATTAATACATGTGATATGAATATGAATCATTTTCTCAATGATTATTGTAAACAGTGCTATGTCCTTTCATGGAGTAGTTACACGTGGATGGCAAATGCTAAACACATGCTAATGATTCCTATTACCTCCTTCTGCAGGACAAACAGCAGATGCCCTGTGAGAGGCCGTGGGAAGGGGTCCCCCGATCGCAGCAGCACTCTCCCCCCGCTTGGGTGCGCAAGGACCTGGAGCCTCTGCAGCCCTCGCCCCTGGAAATGCAGGCGGTGGAATGGGAGAAGGCAGGCGCCACCATCCCCCTGGTGGGGCAGGACATCATTGACCTGCAGACGGAGGTGTGAGGGCCAGCCATGACCAGCACTGCCACTGTCCTCGCCAGAAACAAAGAAACAAACACAAAAAAATGTCGAGTTCCTTCTTGCACCCCTTGCTTGTCAGCTTTTGGTTTGGTGAAGAGGGGGATCCCTAACGGGCTAGGGTAGAGAATGGAAGGAGAGAGAGGAGAATGGAGAGAGATAGAGAGCGAGAGAAAATGAGTATGGTAAAGATAGAGGGAGAACAGAATCCAGAGTCCACGTCTTCTAAGCCCACCCCAAAGATGGCAGAAAGCACGGAGTATAGTGTGTATTTCGAGAGTAGAAATCAGCAACATAAATCTATGTAGCAGAAGGGCTTGAGACATGGGACACTGGGATCGGCTACAGCTACAGAGAGCATCTTGGGCTTTGGTTCTGTTCTACTGATTCTGGGTCTGACCCCATCCCCTTACCCAAAGAGGTTTTCCTCTTACACTTCCGTACTGGCACAAGAGAGGTGTGTTCTGCATACCTGTGCCTTTTTGTTTCCCATTTTCCATGCATGTGTATGGAAAAAGGCTGGTTCTCCACCTCCTCCTCCTGCTCCTCGTCAACCTCTTCCTGTTTGGGAATGACCAACCAATTGCTTGGCTGCTTGGGATCGCCGACGGTGGCCTCTTCCGAATCGCCACGCTGCGATTGTGGAGGGCGCAGAATCCCAACCCTGCTGTCCCTTCCACCACCGGCCTCCTCGGGGTTCTCCTGACATTCTGTGGTAGATGGACACAGTCCTCAATATTATTTTTTAGTGCTGTGCTTTTATCCTGTTGGTCTTCGCTTATGCGTGGAACCGCTTCTCAAGAGCTTTCAAAAAGACTCTTCCATGGAGACTCTAAACTGAGACTCTTTTATGACATCACTGGAGTCATGGCTTGAACACTTAAATATGGGACTTAACCTAACAGAGCTGTATAATTATGGTTATAATTATTATCATCATTGTTATTATTGTCACATATATACTGCTATTAGTTTGATTTTTAATGTTTACCTTTGTCTGTCATTATTGATTATGTTTCCTTTTATTTTTTATTACGATTTCATTTTTAAGTACAAATGTTCATTAATTTGAAAGCCAAAAAAGTCACCATTAAATGTTATCATCAACAAATGCTTGAAATCAAGAAGAGAGCTCCCTTATGAAATTGAGCTTCCTGAAGGACACTGCTTTGTCCAGAGAGAGACACCAGTGCATCATGGGACTCTGCTGGACACGAAGCAGAGTGGACACAATAGAGAAGATATCTCCCCCATCTTAACATTTCCCCTCCATGCCTGTTCACTGCTCTGTTATAAGCCCTGACAAGAAAAGAACTCCAGGCCCAAGTATTGAACTCTGAGGCACTCCGGAGTCACATATTGTGACTTATTTGCTTCTGTCATCTACCAAACTCCAAAAAGGAACTTCCACAGTGCCAACTACAAAAGACTTTATGACAGACTGTCGTGTTGTGCCATCATTTGAACGACAACCGTGCAATATGACGGCCGCTTGATGCTCAAGCAGGACTTATCAGGTCAATGGCAGGTTTTATAATCACATTTGAAGTGTGAATTTTATAAGATGTTTCTCCTATTTACGAAACGTATAGAACCTTTATGGCATATAAGGAATCTGTGTTAGAAATAAAAAGAATACTTATTCCTTAGTGATCTGAACAGGATCTGAAAGAAAACACAAGACTCTGGTTTCAGAGTCTTGTGTTGGGTAGATTACAGTAACATGAAAAATATCAGATGTTATATATATAATAAATAATAGCCTATAGATATCTTTTGATTGTGCTTCAGGATATTCCTGTTTTTTTTACGGAAAAGCCCCATAATTTTGAAAATTGTCTCCTGTACCGTTGTATGTTTGAAATTTCCTTCTGTGTCTTGACATCTGGATATCATCACCTTGTGTTTTATCCTGACCTTCCCTGCCCATTCCTTTTCCTCCCCAGATCCAAGTCATCTGAACACCTCCGTATACCTTTGTCCGACGTTCTTTCCTTATTTACTTGTTAAATTTGTTTGTTTTCCTCTTGTATATGTACAGTTTTCAGAGCACAAGATGAATGTGTCTTATTTGTAATAAAAAATGATATCAATATTACAAACTGTATTTGTCCTTTGTGGTGTAGGGAATCAATATTACAAACTGTATCTGTCCTCTGTGGTATGGGGAATCAAACAAACATTTCACAAACTATTACCATTGTCAAACACATTTGGACATAGAAATTGTTTTGAAATCATTGGCCTGATCAGCTGTATTGATCAGGGATTAACATTACATCCAGATTTGCCCAACCTTTGAAAACTGATAACACAACCTTTCAGCTGTTCATGCTTGCACCTCTTAGTTTGCAATACCTGTACCACTGCCACTGACATCATTCAACTCCATTTCTGATTGATCATTGGAGCCTATTGAGGCTATAGAGAGAGAGAACAGACTGATATCTCAATGAAATAAAAATGAATAGAGTTGCAAGGGGGTGAAGCCAGACTAGTATTTCATTGGCTACTGAACTCAAAGAAAGAAAGTATTGAGGGGTACCGGTACTCTTTTAAGTGTTCCAAGAGAGTCTTGCTCTCCCTATTCACATTGCTGTAATTTCCTAATTACTAACCAGGATTAATACATTTATTTTGCTAAAGTTTTGTTGTCTGCGAAGTCAGTACGAGGATGAGAGCTATGAGAATGCATGTCTTTTCTTCACTCTACTTTGTCATTAAATCATGTGATTCTGATTCTGAAATATTTCTGAAACTGTAGTTCTTAGAAGGCCATGGATGACCTAAGGTGTGTGACATATACTGGAAATTACTTTAACTTTCAGTTTGGATGTTGTGTAATACAGATGGGAGGACAATTGGCAAGGGGGGGGGGGGGTAATATTGGTAAACAAAGGCTGAGCAGAAAGCTTGCTTCCTTTTTTCCATGTTATTTCCTTTGACTAAATTGCAAGACCTTGTGTTCTCTGGCCAGGTATGTAACACATAATGTGGACATGAAGAATGTCTCATTTCAAAATGGAGGCAGAAACACAGGAAATAGAGTAGTCATTTATAGCACAGCAGCAAACCTCTGTCTTTCACTCACTTATACGGATACAACACTAAAGAAACCTGTAAACAAGCACAATGTTTGTGTAAATCAGGCAAGCCTATGGGCAACTGCATGGTTGCAATTTTCATAGCAATACTGTATATGATAATAATGTAGGTGATTTTTGCACAGCTTTCAAAACTGCTTCAAATAAGGAGGAAAAAAAACAATTTAAAGAAATGTAGTTTAATGTAAATGTAGGTAATATTTCTGTTCTGTTATAATATTATCAACATGATATTAATACAGTTACCCAAAACAATAAAACCTATGCCCTCTGCCCCAATGGCAGCTTTGGGTCTCTGTTTCTGCTTACTCAAGGCTTTTATGCAGACTCGCTCAGAGAGTGCAAGAGCTCTCTTATAAAAACACAGCTGCCTTTGGGGAAACAATAGTGACTTGCGGAATCTGGTGGGCCACAAGCATCAATAAGTGTTTCATTCCTCATCAAAGCACAGCATGGCCAATAACCAATAAGGCTTTTACCTTACTGGCTCTCATAGGCCCAGCCTGCACCCCCCAGCACCCCCCTCCCCTCTTTTTTTCAGTGACAAAATGACTGCCATGACAACAGGGTCGAAATGAGCCACAGTCGCCTGCATATCCCCCTACTGTTAATAACGTCTCATTCCCTCAGATTTCTTTAGGGCCTTTTTCTCCCCCCCGACTGCTTCTGCTTTTCAGAGCTTCCATCTCAATTAGCACCTTGCTGTTAATAACAAGAGAGTGTGCAGGCTGCACACTTAATTGCAGGCTGTTGCCGTGGAAACGGTCGATGCTAATTCCACAGATAGATTATGAGGCAGTGATCTTTGCTGAGGGCTTTTCTGAAAAGCTGGTCTCTTTCAAGTGCAGCAGGTATTCAGGGGTCTTTGACAATAATTGCCTGCGTCAATAACATCATGATACCTGCAGCATTGTATTTAACATGTTAGTGAGAAGGCCCATGTGGAAAGCATACCATGACGTCAGAGTTGTCCTATTTGGTAAAGAGAAACAATGACGACGGTACTTTATCATTGTAATTCCATCTTACAGTTTGGCTATTAAAAAAAATATTCTTTGCTATCATTGTCAGAGATATCTGTTCCCTCATTTTACAAATGATGTCCTGTCTCATTAACTGCAGCACTATGGGTCTGTACATATTGTACATTTTTTTTAGCAGTAAATAGCAAATTGAAAATCAACACATCTTAACATCAACAAATCCCTCTCTGAAATTTTGTCTTTCCTTCATCACACAGGTGTACATGTCTACATGTATTTCCATTAAGCAAAAGACTATTTCATTAGAGTTCTGTATAAGCTATATTGCCAGCACATTATTATTCTTATTGAAGTAAATGTGCAGGCATTACATCAGCCGTATCATCAAGAGTCGGATTACTTGAGTGAGTTTGAAATCTCAAGTTGATTACACCTGAAACAAAACATGCCCCTTCTGTTGATGTTTTATGGTAATAAGTGTCAACAGTTCATGAAATTATATAGTCTGAAGCATAGCACATGCTATAGACTTATCATATGCACGTCAGATGTGCACTTTGTGATGTTGAGGGTGGCATTCCAAACTGCTTATTTGTTCTATCTAGAGCAAAAAAAACAAAACAAAACAATGAAGCAGTTGTACTTTAATAGATGCAAAGAAAAAATATATAATTGAGCCTTTGAATGGTGCCACCAATGTTATTCCCATTGGCCACATGAACAATACGGGTGTCAGAAGTGGCGGGTGTGCAGCTGTGTGCTTGCGTCATTGCCAAATGCCAACAGTCTCTTGACCACAACGCCCAGCATGGGAGAAGCACTCTCGACATACTCCCCGCTCCTCAGGGGCGGCTGAGGCAGGGGAGGCGGCTAATGACTTGCTATACTGGTGATGGGACACCTACAGCAAGCGGACATGCAAATTGACCTCTCAGCCACCTGGAGTGCTGAACTGGGAGCATGTACTGCCATGTAAAGTCACAAAGAGCTGCCACGAGCGAGAGAGAGAGAGAGAGACAGAGAGACAGAGAGAGAGAGAGAGAGAGAGAGAGAATGAATGAGACAGTTCTGTTGGGTTGGATGACTCAGTGATTGCTCTACAGGGGATCTGTGCATTATACTATAGACAGAATAATGGGTTTCGGCCATGCATGGTATATGCAAATCATGAGAGCATAAGGTAAAGCCAATACAGTGAGAGAAAAAGAAGTTTGGTCCTACAGTACATAACAGACGTAAAGTACCGTATATGAGATGCACTGTAAGAATGGAAGAGAGCTGGAAGTTGGACTGAAGAATGACCTTATATGAGAATAGTTGGCCCAAAGATGGTCAGAATTAGTCCGATTTTATGGAAGTGCACCATAGTGTGATTTTGTGGTTGTACACCTGTGGTGTCATTAAGATTTAATTTTTGAGATATAATAACTTGCGTGAGTTTGGAATGTGACTGGTGTGATATTGGTAGAACGTCAGCTTATCAGAACCTGACTGTTGTGAGTTTGGTGGAACCTCACTGGTGTCAGCTTGGTAGAATTTGATTGGTGTGAGTTTGGTAAAACTTGACATGTCAGTTGGTATGGTAGGACTGGGTGTAGCTTGACTAGTCCTCAAGCCCCCAAAATATTTGGGATATTGTGATCCATCAATATCTTCTCCTTCAAGATGTAACAGTCAATTGTCCCAATACCTCTATCCAAATGGAGAAAATACAATATGCACCACTGTAAAGCTTATGATGGTTCATGATATAGGCTTACTGTACTATAAACAAATGTATCTTTTTCCAGGCATCATAGCCTACTGCTTAAAGACACACGATGAGATCTTATACTGTATGGTTTTAAGGGCAATTTAATTTTTGTCTGAAATTGTTGGCATCTCCCCTTGATCAGCTTGCTGCCTGCCCCCTGAATACATTGTGAAAAAGGCCAGTCTCTGGAGACAACAGAGACTGTAAAATGTCAAACTAACACTGGGGCACAGGCTGTACACCAAAACTTAACCATATTTCAGCACCAGCTAGTATTTCAAACACCAACAAGATGTTTAGGGGAGGGGATGGGGGATTTGAGAGTAGCGTGTTGTTTATGTGGAATGTCAACAAAAGAGACATCATTCAGGATCTTATAGTGCACCTTTAACATTACAGTACGTTGACTAATAAGGTAATAAATGCTTTCAGCTTCATTTGGGTTTTAGTTTCGCTTTGCACTATGGGCGCGGGGCGAGTCATTTCACATTGCATA
>JASCIP010000075.1:10048363-10058593 GCA_034783695.1 Sardinella gibbosa | reverse complement strand
GTCTGCAGGAGATGCTATGCCATCGTCTATACACCCGTCCCGTGACATTGCCTCCAATAATCTAGTATCAGTTTGACAATTTATAATGGGCACATAGAAAACAGACATTTTACAATTGGTTTTATTTGTTGGCTTTACTAGGTCACCTAACACCAGTGTGTAGTCTCGAAAAACAAACGACTGAATTGACAAATATCGATCCAAATTAATATACCGGAGAAATAAGATCCTGTCGTGGATTACAAGGAAGATAATCACAAGTCATTTTCGATTAATTTCAGGTTGTATTACAGCGCTGATCACACGTGTAAAATTAGGCTGCGAAACAACTTAGTTTGCCCTGTTTTATCAGAGGGGAGTCTTGGTACATTTTGATACACACAACAGTCCAAGGGTGAATTAAAATACTTGTATGTACTGAGGTAACAGTTAAATTAATCTGGCGGTCCATCCATCATTGCCTGCTGTAAACGCGAGATGCCGGCGAGCGAGAGGCAGATGAGCGGATGAGGAATCTGCGCGCGCGTTTTAATTAACTTTTCCCTCTGTCCTGTAATGATGGAGCTGGTCAAGGCGCGCGGCGGGCCCGGTCAAGATACACCGTAATATCAAACAAATAAAACTGCGCGTGATTAGAGGCTGTCGCTTTATTAAATTTGAAATTCAAATGAAATGCATGCCGTCCACGCGCGGCGCATGCTAATGAAGACTTGGATGATGAAAAAGGCAGGGCAGTGACAGGTTACTGAAGGAAATGTATTAAACTTAATAAACTCGTAGCCCGGCCGCCGTAGAACGAATTTCGTTATATTTCCCTCAACCCAGGATATGAACCTTGTAAAATCCCTGTTCCAAAAAGCTGTCAAAATATTTGGCGCTTTAAAATTTACAAAATACTCTGGGCTGGAGAGGAGAATGTTAGCCTGAAGTGTTATTCAATCGTGGGAAAAACATACCGACGGACATTATAATAACCATTATGAGAATTACATAATATTTCTGTATCCCTCCACACCCGTCCCATCATCACCTTTGAGAGTTTTTCCCCCCAAATTAAATTAGAGGATGAGTTTTATGTTCTCCGCCAGCGCTTTGTCACCTTTAACCACAAACTACTCTCTTGCGCAACCGGCGAATTAAACAAACACTCGAGCTGCTCGTGAATGTGATGGAAGCGAGGGGACAACGGGGATGAAGTTAATTCCTTTTTATTTGTGAAGCGGTGCTCCTTCCGCGTGCCCACCCCCTTCCACCCCTAGGGCTGGCCTGCCACGCCCTCGCAACATTCCGAGTCACGAGCCTCAAATGGACGCGACAGACATTTATCCTCCTACCCCTCTTCACAGTAGCAACACACATATTTATTACATAACTATATACAGCTACTGCCCTTCGCCCAGAGGCGGAATATTTGGAGGAGTGCTCATAATTTGTGCCTGCTGGCTTTTCAGGCCACCCATCCGGGTGCGTTTGGGCCACTTGCCAGAAGTACAAGAGGGGCAGACTCTAAGAAAAGGATGCTTGGATAGCAATCAGTTACAGGCGTCAAATAAAGAAACAAAATAGTAAAGTAAACGCAATGGCAGGTGTGAAGGAAATGTTGTGGCTATTGCAATGACTGTGTGAAGTGAAACGTCAGCCTACCGACGTTTAATGAGAAATAAAACTGTTTTAGTTGATCAGAAATTGGAATAACATATCCCAACATGGTGCACATTGTCATGAGATAAAGTATTGTTGGTTTATCTTTCTCTTTAAACCTCTAGAAAACTATAAGAGGGAAGTAGTTTGAAGAGCTGATGACATCACACCGAGAATGTGGCATTCCTGAGTTTCCTGACTTCTGATTGGCCTGGAGTACAGCAGCGGCACTTCAAAGCCAGCGAGGAACTACAATTGTGGTGGGATGGGCGGACAAACATCATTGTACGGCACACATCTAAAAAAACACTGAGCCGACTTATAAATGCAAAGGCATCCTTCAAAGAGCACACTTCTGAGATGGCAACTTCACTTCTAGGGGTGAGTGAGGTTATTTGCTCGTAGGCCTACTCTTCGTTTGTTTTGTGCGTTTTTTTTCCTTAGAAAATACATTGCGCTGTGTTTAGACTGCTGTTGTTAGGTGCATTCAGAGAAGCAACTTTTCAAAATATCATCAAGTCGCTCATTAATTATTTACCTGGAATACAAACTAACAATTCAAATTTGGTAAATATGACTTAATTTTACTTCACTTGTTGTCAAGCATGGCTTTCACATTCACAATACGCACAGTCAATCACAGCCTGCTAGGCGTTTTCTGTTGCCATAATAGCAGTTTATGCCTTGTGAATTTTAAAACTAACGCTTCTCAATTCTTGTATGCTTGACCTAATCTGTACCCCCCATGGTAACATGTTGATTCTGTATATTCTGCCGGTTCTCTTGTTTTCCTTCAGAAATGTACTTCATGGGTCTAAAGTGTCTTGTGTGTTTTCTTTTCGTCTAGGAAGAACCAAGGTTAGGATCAACTCCTCTTGCCATGTTAGCTGCAACCTGTAATAAAATCGGGAGCCCGAGTCCCTCCGCATCATCTATTTCGGATAGTGCCTCATCTTTTGCGAAAGGATTTCACCCGTGGAAAAGAGCCGCCCCGAGCAGCTGCAGTCTTGGCTCCGGTCTTCCCCCGTTCGGAATGTCGGGAGCAGCGCGGGGTGGTGCTGGGTTGGCGGACTCCTTCAGCGTCAACGGATCTCCCGGGTCTAGTGCTTTCTCCCTGACGACCAACTCGCCCACATTTGGAAACGACTACTCCGTTTTCCAGTCTTCTGTTACAAATAGTTCCCAAGAGCCCAGTCCGCAGTCGGTTTTTATATCTAAAGTCCATACTTCAGTTGACAGCTTGCAAGGTATCTATCCGAGGATGAGCGTTGCGCATCCGTACGACACGTGGTTTAAGCCCGCTCACCCGGGCATATCCACCGGGGAGGTGGGGACCGGTGGGGCATCATGGGCATGGGACATGGGACCAAGCTGGATTGAGGGCACAAACGGCACTGCTCTCCAGACCTCGCTTCACTCTCCCTTGGGAGGCTACAACTCCGACTACACCACGCTGAGCCACTCCGCTTTCAGCGCCAGCCCATCGCCTCACCTTCTTACCGGTGGGCAGCACCTCATGGACGGATTCAAACCGGTGCTGCCAGCCACCTATCCAGACACAAGTCCCACGTCCATAACAGGTGCAAACGGCTCTGTCTTATCCTCTGTCAGTTCTCCTGCTGTCTCTTTGGCGGGGTCTCCCCGATCCTCGGCGCGCCGCTATTCAGGGAGAGCCACTTGCGACTGTCCGAACTGCCAAGAGGCAGAAAGGCTCGGGCCGGCTGGAGCAAGCCTACGAAGGAAAGGGTTACATAGCTGCCACATTCCGGGTTGTGGGAAAGTGTACGGGAAGACGTCTCATCTCAAAGCGCATTTGCGCTGGCACACCGGAGAGCGCCCGTTCGTGTGCAACTGGCTGTTCTGTGGGAAAAGATTCACCAGATCCGACGAGCTGCAGCGACACCTCCGCACACACACCGGCGAGAAAAGGTTCGCGTGCCCGGTGTGCAACAAGCGCTTCATGCGCAGTGACCATCTCAGCAAACACGTGAAAACCCACAGTGCGGGTGGTGCGGGAGAACCAGGCTCCGGGAACGGGTGTAAAAAGGGTAGCGACACCGACAGCGAGCAGAGTGTGCCCGGTAGCCCATCGTGCCATTCCCCTGACCTAATGCATCCAAATGATTCCGTCCAAACGGCGGGATTGAACGGCCACAATGCAATCAACTAAGAGGTCCATACTAACTCTCCAAATATATATAGCTTACACTGAAATGTTGCACATGCACTGACAAAAAACTACTGTAAAAGTCGAACTAAGACAGAAGACGTTGAGATTTTAGAGGACACGCTGTCTCAGTTTTGAGAAGGCATTTTGTTAAAAAAAATAAGACTATACATGGTCTCTCCAGGCTTTCATCAAAATTATTTACCACATCTATTGCGGGCATGTATTTGTTTAGAAGACCTTCGACTTTTGCAAAAGACGAAAGCAGCGCTCTCCTACAAGTTCAGGAAGAATCAGCGAGGAAAACTTGCTAACTTGAGAAGACGTTGAAATGTTTACAGTATATATTTGGGTGTCTTGACAATTTGATCATTTTAACCTCTTTTTTTCGTTCAGTAGCCTACAATACTGCAGCACTTTACTTTCAAACATTATAAGTAGACCTTTTCACGCCCATGACTGCATCAGAGCAAAGCTAAATCAAGTCTTTTGGTCAAAATGTCAGAGTTTTTTTGTCTTAAGTTGTGGAATGACTAATGTCTTAACTCTTCGGCTGACGGATATTTTGGTATGATCTATGGATTTATTTAAGGACTACCCAGAGCGCGCAGATGAAAATAAAACTAAAAATAGCCTTGAAATAGAACTGTTGAAGACAAAGGGACGACGGCGTTAATTCAGGAGACAAGTTTTGTACAGTAGCCTCATTTTCTTGTGCATTGCTGTTTGATATGGAGTGCATTTTGACTTTTTGCATTTTTCCCTTTCTTTTCTCTTTTTCTCTCGTTTAGGGGTAAGCCTGAAATTGTATATATGGTTGTTTCTGTTTTATTTATCCATGAATTGGACTTGTACGTTGAAGTCTGAGTCGCACTTTGGAATTATATTTATGATTTTAGAATCGTATAGCTCCGTTCGAGTGTTTTATTTGCTTTTATAATTTAAGCATGTACATGTTTGAAAACACTGATCGTTGGTTTAAGCCTTGTAATAAAGTCATTATGGTTTTGACCTTATTGATATGAAATTTCCATTGACTGGTACGCTGTAAATTAACCCACATCTCGGCATTAAGGATGAATTGTTGAGGAGATGTAATATTTTGCAGTTGCGGTCGTCACCGATCCTTTTTAGCTGATAACTTTGTGATGTATAGGAATTAATTTGCAATTAATTTGACTATGTAACAGTAGCCCAAGGCATAAGGCTGTAGAAATAATTAAATTTTAAAAGTTTTAGGCCTACATTATTTAGGCTACTTCACATGAGAATTCCGAACAGAAAAGATTTGTAGGCCTACCAAGATGTACAAAGACGCAAATTTGAAAAATGAACATGCTGTTCGATTTTTAATTTGAACTAGGCTATATATTTTCAGAAACAACCCTAATGGTTTTCTTAAAACTTATTGAAGGCTTGTTCAGGCGTGTTCCGTCGAAAAATATTAGCTACTGCACAGGTTCATACTTTTGGCAGGCCTCTCTTCAATTTATTTCGTGACAAAGTAACTTCCTAAGCGTTTGCGTCATTTTTCGGGATCATAGTTAATATAACTTTGTAGAATTTAAACTATATTATGGAAAGGGAAAATCTGGACAATATCTTATTTAATCTGCAAATGAGGAGGTCAAAATTGCCCATAGCCTAGGTCTACCATGTTGCTTTCTCGATAGCCTATTTGTTTGTCCACCAATACTTATTCATGAACTAAAAAAGATATAGGCTTCCAGTAAAAAATATGTTTGGTATAGCCTATGCAAACAAGTCTGTTTTTTATTACAACGTAGTCTAAAACAACACTCTGCACGTGGCCTTAGGCTTACCCCGTACAGAACTTTACATTTCTTAGAAAATGCCAGTATAGCGATTGATTAATTAACTTTAAGTTAGACTAATATAACAGTAATATAATAGTAAATATGTCAACAAGTTTCATCATTCCGGGACTCAATCTCCTCAAGATTATTAGGATTCCATTTCGCTTAGGCCCTGTTTCAGCCAAAAAGGATTGTTGTGAAAACTACCAGGACCTCATTGGGTCTCATACTATCACATTATGAATAGCCTACATATGGCAATTTCGTCTTCCGTTTTAAGGAGAATGTATAATGTGTTTTTTATGGCCATGATCCAGTCTGGCAGTGGTATAAATTATCTGATCAGGGAAATTAAATACTATATTTAGATAGTGACTTTAGATTAATGACTTAAATGAAATGCAGACTTGTATGTATGACCTAAAATATAGAACTCGCAGAGCCTACATTATATGCACTTCGGAAGACTCGCCCAAACTAAATAGCTAGGCTATATAAAGTCTCCAAGTGCGAACTTGAAGAGGTTGAAATTCTCAAACTGTTCAAGGTCGCGTTCCAAGTGGCAAACCGTTTGTGAATGGCGTCCCCAAGTGTTCAAGAGAAAATGTGCACCCTGTTGTAATTTTTTTGAGTTGGACACCAAGTTGCGCAGGCAGGCCTTCCTCTTCACAGACATGTTCTCATAGTAAATTGGTCGATTAAGTTCCAATAACAATAGGCCTGTTTAAATATATAGCCGAAAAAAACTATGACAAAATAGCATTAGAGCAACAAGCATGAGCCACAATGTAACAGTGTAACTATGTTACACAACAAGAAACTCTCTGTCTGAAAGGGGAGTACCAATCGAATAACACGCCTTCGTGTCAATTCAGTCAATTTACAAAACAAAACATACAAAAAAGTCGATCACAAGAGATATAGTGGGAAATATAAGTAGGCCTTAAACAAAAGACATAGAGTGTAGCTATTTCAACTGTAATTTTATTTCCAACTTTTTCAGAGACATCAACACTTAAGAAATTAAATCATATTATCGGAAGGGAATGGAAAGTGCTATGTGAATGCCCTAAAGTTAATCAATTATTATCAATGCCCGGTTTTATAGTCTAATTGTGCTTTGCATGTTTTCTGGCAAACAAAATATTAATCTAACAATATGCTGAGCAGAGTTAACGAAGTACCCTAAAAGAATTTGTGAATTAAACACCAAGTTCTCTACAAATAATTACATCTTTATGTCTGCGTAATGGAAACAAGTTGTCCTTTGCGCAATGAGCAATGTGTATTTTCACACGATAGGACTTGAAAAATTAGCTGTCAGAGACTGTTTCGAGCAAGCACCTAAAATTACAAATTAAATCACAAAAAAAAAACGAAAATGCACTGTGCATAAAGAGATCAAATAGGTCATGCGTGAATGCCGCCAACAAACTCCTGTATTTGGCGCTGCCACGTTGATCAAGACAAGATCTGGTAAGGTCTGTATTCCACAAAATACATCAAATTATTGAGAAAAGTATAAACAAAACAATTGGCATTTAATAAAAAGCTACCTAAACTAACCATTATTAACTCAAGATCCGTATGATATATTGGCCAATGTGTTTTCCCTCCACAGATTTTCTTTTTTACATTTTGGTCAGTTGTTTGTTCATAATATCGACAATATAACAAAAACTTCAGGATGTTGATTCACTACATTAAGATTTAAAAGGTGTCTTGTAGCGCATTGTTTTTGGTGCTTAAAGAATTATTGCAAACAGATTATTGCCGGGTAGACAAGCACCCTCGTGCTCGATGGCTTTCGTACCAAATGCATATTCACAAAATAAAATAATAAAAACACAAAACAAAGGAAAAGAACAATAAAATAAATAATCAAAAATCATAATCATTAGAGTCCTGAACTAGAGATGAGCAAGAAAAGTAAAGTAAACTATTGGTCATCATATAAGAGGCGGCGGAAAGCTCGGAAGAAAGAGTTGGAGTGGGAAGTCGGAATTGGTAATGAAAGGCTCAGCTTCAAGCTATTATACTTTCGCTTAACTCAAGACGAACCACATTTCCATCAGCCTTCCCCGTCTCTACCCACTCCAGTCCCACTCCCGTGGTGATTCCACCGACCTCCTTCAGTAGTACAAGACATCATTTGCAGGCCTTCATACTCACAAATGTACGCTACTTGCTTTGTCACGCTTAGGCCCAGAATAACAATTCCAGTGGAGGCATTAGATTCAGCAAAAACCTTGGGCCATTTTCACGTTTTCCAGTTAGACTAAAATTGACATCAGACAAAAGAAAACATCAAAAAGTCAGGCTTCAATTGAAGCAGTAACGTTTGTAAAAAGACAGAGCATCCCACTATGTAACTAAGTCAAGTCGAAGGTTGATGTAGAAGATTCGGTAAACGAGACAAACACGTACCTTTTAATGTAAGGTCCTTGCTCTGCGCGTATATGAGGTGATTCTGTAAACTATGCGACCTCCAACTATGTTCAAGAAAACAAATCCAGTCATCTAACAGTCTAGAACATCGCGGAAGGTCATTACTTGTAGCAAGTACCTGGCCAAGGGGGCAGCAACATTTTGGCTACTGGCATCTAGTGATTTTGCATGGAGTACGTCGCTTAATTTAGGAAAATCTACACGCAAAATCTTGCGTGTAGAACATGACATCTCAGTGATGCTAGTTTTGCGGCACAATATAGGCTACATTTTGTTGCGTACATGACAAAGGCCAATGATATCACCCTTTCTGTTTGAGACGGCCCATGTCAGTTAACTGGCAAATTTCATTTTATCAACACCCAAACTAAAGATGATTACCTACGTCCCGTTTTCCAAATTCGTTTCCCAACTAAATCGGAACCCATCTTCACTGGCCAGCCACTGAAAAGTTATTTGGTGCCAATTGCTTGAATTGAATCCCCCCTGTTTATGAGGAGATGGTATTCGGAGCTGCCACTAGGTGGCGAGCTAACACACGAGAAGTCCACATCAGGCTCTTCAATTATGATGCATCACCATCTCAATGGCAATGCCGAGCTGGAAAGTGTAGTGTATAAAACTATAAATAAAACAACATTTTTTTCACAAACTTAAATATGTTACAGACTCTATTACAGAGACACATTTAAAAAGAGCTACCAAGCAAAGGAAAAAAAACACACACACACACACACATACACACAAAAAAAAATAAATTCCAACTGAACAGAAGTACCTTCTGATTGTACACTCTTCTACAGGAACTGTACTGGAGGCTGGAAATCAAGAATAGGCCAAGTACCGCAATGAGTTTAGTGCTGAGAATCAAACTAAAGGTGAGATCCCAAACAGTTGCTCTCTACAGGAAGTAGAGTAGTGTGCCATATAAGGAGTTCAAAGTTCATCCGCTTGTGCTACCTGCCCATCTGCCCCTCACGGATCTGCCCCCCTGCACCATTCTATTGCCACATGTCATCCAGGGGCATCTTGGGCACCTCTACATGCATCTCCATGGGTCGCTCCACGTTGTGGTCTCGCCGGTACGTGACGGTCTTCTCATTTACTGTTGGGGCGTAGGAACGGTCCTGTTAGAGAAAAAAAAAAAAACAATGATTTGTTATAATCATCACGATGCTCTTTTGTTCCAAAGGAAGCCAATATCTAACACAGGGCCTTAAAGACGCACAGCCATTGTTGCTGGAGAATGATTGTCACTCTTGATGCTGGTGAAAAATGATTGCGGTAGTTAACAGAAGAGTCAGGTAGCCTGAAAAGTAGATACTACCATTGTGCCCTTAACCCACTCAGGGTTACTCTATGGGAGTCGCTCTATGGGAGACTGGCCCGGAGGTGACTGACAGGAGATGACCAAATAAATAAATGTGAATGAATGAATGATTGAATTAATTAATGAATGAATAAGTATGTGAGTAAGTAAGTAAGTAAATAGTTATGTGAACAATTTGAGCCCAAAGGCGAAAAAATAGGGCAGGGGCTCTGGTGCAAGGCAAACTGACACACTCGGTCTGAGCCATTCTGTTTCCCAACACAGAGTCAGAGGAGCTACTGTACACAAAGACCTGGGGGGTTTCCAAGACTGTGGTCCAGTGGAGTTATGTGTCCATATAGGGAGAGTCCTATGTTTTGCTGGGAGAGTGACTGGAGCCCAATGACTATACTCTCTAAGGTTTACCACTTCCTCTGAGGAATCTTTTGAAACAGATTTGTCACCAAGTCACATTATTGGAAGCCCGGGGCAGAGGTGTGTTTGAGTGCAAAACACTGGATAAATGACTTGGAACATGAGGGGAATTCATTTGAATCTTTGCAAGTGATGATAATCAAGGACTGTCCCTTTAAAAGTTTTTTGGGCTTTTGAAGTTATTCTTGGCAGGATGCTGCCCTCTACTGATAAACAAAGGAAACTGCCGTCTCAGTGGATACATCAACAACACTTGACTTTGCTTATTTTGCCTCTGATGTGACATGCAATAATATCACACCTGTCTCCTAAGTGAGTAACACAATATGCTAAAGTGCTAAGTAGTTCTAAATCGCGCCTTAACAAATGTCAGTATTGGACTGGATCTGGTTATGGAGAGGTGCAGAGAGGTC
>JASCIP010000075.1:9726869-9737206 GCA_034783695.1 Sardinella gibbosa | reverse complement strand
CTAGCAATAAGCGGGCAAAAGTTGTGTTTAATAAACTCTTGGTGGACTTACAAATTTTCCAATGCAGCGTTTTGTGAATACATAAACTATTTATGTTACTGTAGAAGTTTGGTAAGATTACTTGCATTTTTAGAGGTGTAATTTACGAGATACATGGCATGTGCCAATAGCGGCTGTATCAAGGCATTCGTCAAGCTCGGCTATCTCCGTCAATGTTCGACCAAGGCAAACAAATCTTCGTATGGGGTATGTGAATGGACTTCATAGTGCATAGCGCCTTAGTAAAATTGACTCCGAACCTCCACGTTAAGCCTTTGAAGGCTCAGGGCTCAGCTTCAGGAAGCACGATGGGATTCAGACTTCATCTCCCTCTCACTTCTGATATGACTAGATACACTACAGAGCCAGAAGTTTTTCTGTTACATAGGCTAGGCTTTCTCATCAGACTGAATGCTGAAGAGAATGGTAGGCTAAATCCATAGTTCTAAAACAACAAATCCAATAGCCTAAGTGGCTAATAGACTACTGTAGGTCCCATGTATTATTCAAATGGTTATATGACTATGAATAAACATTTTGTATAACAGTTTTGGCCTATGAGGTGGGTTACAGTTGTCTATTACAATGGTCTTTCAATTGGAATGCCAACATCTACAAGGCAAGCAACACCACTGAAAGACTGGGATTTGCAAAGCAATCCACCCTAATCAAATGGCTGAAGTCATTATGTTACAATAGAACATGAAATGTCAGAGAGGTTTAATAAATTAAATCAGTTGAAATGTTTTCCAAAAGTCCTCAAACAATCTCCACCCACTGCATGAAAGCCAGAGGTACCATTCCCAAAGAACTTGTGGCTGGAACATGAAAGCCTTGCAGAGACTAAGCAAAACTGTAATACTATGTAGGCCTAACCTTGTACTGCCCTACATACATGCTTACACACACACACACACACACACACACACACACACGCACGCACGCACAAACACACAAATATACAGAATATCTCTCATGCCATCAATGGAAGGCTCTTTTGATACCATTAGGGAAATTTGATCTCTGCATTTAATCCAGAATTAGTGTAACACACAATGAATTACATACTAATCCAGTTGGCTGCGTGCTGAACTGATGAAGGGCACGGGCAAAACGTCACGTTTAAGTAAATCAAACTTGAGAGCAGACTGTTTTTTTTTTTTACTTTTTTTTACTTTTTTTTTTATTTGTGTTTGTCTGGCACCAGCACCTTGTTGATACAGATGTGTATCCTTTTTTTGGCTTCTATTAGGCCTACTGTAAGCCAGTAGCCCATGGCTGCCTCCAGCTGTGGCCTATAACTGAGGTGGAAAGACACGGAGATAGAGGAGAGTGGGGGTAATGGACTGAACTCAAGAAGGACATGGAGTAACTGTCGAGAACCATAATCCTTATGTAATTGAAGTGATTCAACCTTAATAACATTTTTTGTTTGGCTAGGAAATCTTTTCAAAGCCATAGTCAAACATCTCGTTCTATTTTAAGAGATAGTCTTATTTTATTCAGGAATGGGCAGAGCATACAGTATGTGGGGAGGAGGTGGTACAAAGGTTTATCCCTTTGACGTATGCAGATTGTTGGAAATGTTTGCACTGGCATGGTAATGTCATTTTAATCGATTCAAACTATTTCAAACTTGCTTGGAAACTTGAAAATGGTTCTGATGTGCCCAGGTATAATAAATGCCTGTGCAAACAATACAAACCTACATCTGCTCACATGACCTTAGGTCAAGTGCTGGCAACAGACCCACCCAGATGGACAAAATGAAGTGATACTTTTAAGGGGTAGGTTGCCAAAGGATCAAAAGAATGACAGTCTACAGTTTCCATGATAAACACGATTGAAATTTAAAATCTTAATAAATCTTTATATTGTTACATTGTTCTTATCTATTCCTTATACAATAATTCACGGGCTGTAATCTAAAGTGTTACCATTTTTCTTACAATCATAGCCTGGGCATGCTGTTTTATCACCACCTTCATGTGCAACTATGCGCTGGCAGTAGCCTATCTTCGAAGTCCTTTTAACCTGTTTAATCCCAACGATAACAATAGTGACAGTAAAAAAAAACACTTCTAAGGCTTTAATCAGTACAGAGAAAAAAATGAGACATTGAAGGGTTAGGATGAAATATGTGCAATATGAAGTTTGTAGTGTAATGTGTCACATGTCTAGAGCTGTTTACATTTTAGTGGCGCTGAGAGAATCAAATTGTCGCATCAACGGTCTCAAACAGCAGCTAGAAAAGTATGTCACTGCAGTATGTCAACTTTGTTCAAAATTGTCGAACAAGTAAATGTATTGGTGGTCACTATTGTGACCATTGAGATAATGCAATGTCAGATTTTTCTAATTGACACAATCGCAAATTTTCCAGAATATATGAATAATGTTCATAATAATAATAATATGAATGTATGTTAGTCATAATTCTATGATGACTGTCCCAGTTCATTTCAGCACACTCACGTCAAAATAATGAGTATAACACACCTCACCCCAACCCCAGTGGCCCTAACATGTTATAATAGGGCGATATTTACACACTATACATCACTATCACTGCCTCACCTCCACAACCATAAACTCCATGGACCTTACATACATTGGACCTTACTACATTTTAGACATTATTTAACTCTCCCCCCACACACACCACTCACCCGTCACCGCCAACATATTGTGATAGGCCTACTACAATTTTATATACACGGTCGGCCTAGGTGGGGCTGGGGGGAGGTAAGTTTAAGATTTAATGCAAACAGAACTGAGCTAGGACAAAGTATTAAAAGCATCTCTGGCTGAAATATTTTTTAAAATAACACACTTTTTCATGCACTTTACAATGAAAATGAAAAAGAAAAAATACTTGATCATTTCAAAGGGTTACTAATGGCACATGATTCACATATTTTTATGTCTGGGAAATTTTTGGGATTACCAGTAAACAAGTTAAAGCCATTCTCAAAAGGCTCCATATCCCTCTGGTACAACAGCACCCCTTAAGGACAGCAAGCGTAACCTCTGTTTTAAAGAGAATGTTTTAAATTCCAAAGGCTCTGTATCCTTCTGGACATACTGTGTAGATGTGCACATAGGCTACTTTGCTGACATTAGCTGGCATACACTATATCCCTGTAACAACAGGAACACAGAAACAAAATAGAGATGACATTCTGTAAAACAAAGCAAAGCAATATCAACATAATTTCTATTATTCTGTATTACTCTATTTATCTGACTTAAAGGCACCCTATGCAAGCCTCCCCCTTACAGACAGCGATTTATTTAAAATATAGCAACAAGATTGTACATTCTCACCAATTCATGTGGATTATTCTTCAGACCAAAGCATACAAACCAACAATGATATTTTTTTGTGGAGTTACATTGACTAATAAGGTAATAAATGCGATTTCAGCTTCATTTTGGTTTTAGTTTCGCTTTGCCCTATGGGCGCGGGGCGAGTCATTTGACATTGCATATGTGGTAAAGCCGGTAGGAAGGGGTTGACAGCGGCGAAATAGCCTTCATTCACCTCGGAATGAACTATTTAACCATCAAAGTGACTATGACGCTGATATATTAACCTAAAAACGTTGTGTACCCTTATAAAATAGAATGATTAATAAATGAAGTAGCAGCAGCAAAAAAGTACAGTACATATTGTAAATAAATTTCCCTCAGCTTGTAGCTGAAGGCCCCTCTCCTGAGAGAATTGCCAGTTTTTCATTTTGTACTGAGGGTATCAAAGTTTGGGAACGATCTTTGTTTTGTGTCTTGATATGTATCACAATGAAGGAAGTGCATCTCTGTCTCAACCTTCCCTGTCTGGCAGTGACCACATATTCAGTCTTCTTTGGGCAGCCAGATTTTCTTGTGCCTGCCTGTTTCCACTGCAAGGGTGTGGTTACTTAGCTTCCTTTGACTGGTAGTTTGATTTTCCAAATGCCTCAAAATGGAGTGTACTTTTGGAACTTGATTTTAGGTGCATCCAAAATTTTAATGCACGTTTTTGAATAGGTATAGCCAGTGGATTGGCTATTATTCGGCCTAATTTAGCCCTAGATGCGTTGTTTGGTGTTTTTGTTTGGACTTCAAGTATAGATCAACAGAATTTTGCATAGGGCTTCTGTTGGATGCTTGTCCCATGCACTGTACGCTGGGTGGACCCCAGACCTGACTTCCATACAGCGCAACAGGCTGCATTATGCTGTCAAATCATTTGCGTTATATTGCCATGGCTACGTTTACATTGTAAAATTTACATGTCATTGCCTAGACTGCTCTGCAGGCTTTTTCTTTGAGTGCATTCACTGCCTTGCTGAAACTTCCTCATGCAGTAATTGACAGACTGAGGTAAGAATACTGCAGTGTATCATGTGGGCAGTGCCAACTTGAGTTAACAGGTGTCTGTTCTCCTGACATGTGGGCTTCTTTTGTAAGGGCCCAGGGCCCAGGTCTGGCAGTATTTTGCCAGCAAGTCTAGGTGTTGTTGTAGGCCCTGTTCAGTGGGAGAAAGAAAGTACCAGATCATTGGCAAAGAGAATAAATGTCACTTCTGTGTTTTAGAGGGTGAGTCCAGGGCCTGCAGACTGTTCCAACTGTACCACTAACTCATTGATGTAGATGTTGAACAAGGACTCAGGCTGCAGCCCTGCCTCACTCCTCACTTCTGTGTGAAGACTTTATGAATTTGATCACGTCATATGCCTACACCAGATTCTAAAAGCTTGTAGTAGGCTAGGCTATAATCCAGTGTGCCAAATTGAATCAAATGCTTTTTTAAAGTCCACAAAACAGGCAAAAATTTTTCCATTTTTTCTTTTCTTTTACATGTTTGTGCTGTCATGCCCACCAGATTTGTTGGGCTTTAAGATATTATCTTTTTTATAATTCTTTGTTGGAAATGGCGAAGTCAAGTGGATTTTGGTTGTCTTTTGGTTATTTCTCTCTCTCTCTCTCTCTCTCTCTCTTTCTCTCTCTGTGTGTGTTTGTGTGTGTGTGTGAATGTGTGTAAGCATGCGTGCCTGTGTGTGTGTATGTGATAACTTATACAATAGCGCCCCCTCTTTTAAATTCTTGGTAGGCTCTCTAGTGATTTAGTCATTTTCTCTTAGGGACTGCAAGTTCCGTTTGTCCAAAAGTTTGCGCATCGTCTTGCCATCTCTCCCCTTTCTGTGATTGGTTCCCAAATCCATGCGAAAATTTCGGCCATGGTCTCCAGGCTGCCATGCAGTTCGGAATGACCGCGCAAGGCAGGGTATCCTCAGGCTATCTCTGACTACGATAGGCTATAAACTAAGAATTATATTACCACAAGACTTTGCTTAATGCATGTCTGTGTTCCTACCTGCATAAAGGTCAAGATTTCATTATTTAGGTGTAGCATCTTTCCCCGAACCGATTCGAATAACTATAAGTGAGAGTGAGGAGGGCCTGTCAAGACGTTTCAGCATACCGGAACCTTTATTGTGGGGAATTAGTTGCCCTGGCTCTTTTGTTCCTGTCGGTACGGAAGCAGCGACGTGCGCTTGCACTCCCCGAAAGTAAACATGCCGATTCACATGGTTGAGCCAGCACGTGAGAGCATAGGGAGGGTTGAGTTGAACCCTTTGACTGTCAGCAAGTGTGCTGGAAATCATGTATAGGCTCAGCTGAACAAGCGAATCTAGTCTGCACTGGCACCTTAGAAGAAGCTTTCCATCACCTGCATTGAAATCGCTGATGTCTGGGTTCAAAGTGGTATTGAAACCTGCGTTTGATTTGTGAAATAGGCTGAACGTTGACCAGGACGCGTATCGTTACAATCTCCTTTGTAGTAACACAGGTAATACATGGTAATTAAATGTTACTCAGTAAGCTCTTTTTTTAATACCACTGTTCTTGATAGTTTGTGGCTTGCTGACAATAACGTTACTCTGATGTCTTTACGTAATTCAATGAGATGTTTATCAGGATGAATTGGTCCCACCCGGTCCTGTGACAGTATAGTATCAGTGTAGGCTTGTCATTTGCTCTCGTTTCCTGTTATTGTTAGATCATTTAGTTTGTAAGATCAGTGTGTTAACCTTCAGTAAATTGACGTTTGTAACGTATCTGCATGGACGTGCGCGTAATGTAGCCCGTTTTATCTTATTTGGTAGGTTTCGCCATGGCTGGGCGAGGCAGAGGACGAGGCCAGCTGACTTTCAATGTCGACGCCCTTGGTATCAAAAAAGGGGAGGCTTTGCCTCCGAGCATGAACAAGCCCTCTCCCTTATTCCCCGTAAGACTCAACCTTGTCTTGGCACATGCGTTAACCTGCTCTGGATCTTTGTCTCGTGCTTTTTAACGTGGAGTGGGAGATGCTAATTTCTATGTTGTGTTTGCAGCCTATGCAGGTCCAGCCGGTGCCTTTGCAGACGGGAGAGGCGGTGGATTACATGCTTGCTCTCAAGCAAGAGTTCAGAGCTTCTACAAAAAATTTGCCATTCCACATTGTACCTGCTAAACCCAAGAAGGGTGAGTGAGTGTGTGTTTGTGTGTGTGTGTGTGTGTGTGTGTGCGTGTGTGTGTGTGAGAGAGAGAGAGGGGGGGGGGGGTCAGTGATAATGATCATGGGCAACATCAGCATCACAATTCAAGGACTTGTTGAGCATGTTTAACGTTACTTTTAAAGCATTAAAGGACAAAGTGCAGCTGCATAGTGCAGATTTCCATTTCAGTGGGATTCTAAACAATGTGTGAATGTTCATTGATTGCTCTCTCTTTCAGATGTCGAGAGATACACAGACAAGTACCAGCCGTCAGAACCCAAGAATAATTCCATTGAATGGACCCCAGGTGGGCAATACAGTTGTACAACAAAGAAGGCAGTGGGCCTTACTTTGCATGCTTACTGGTCTGCATATGAAGAAAGACTTACTGCCATGAAGCTAGTAGAGAGTTAAAGCACACACAGTTTAAGTTGCATTTTTTATTTTGTTGATGCTTTCATCAAAATAACTTAAAGTTTTTTTTTTGTAACACTTTGTTTTAAGGGGTCCCTGTTACATTGATGTACACAAGTAGGTATAGTAGCATAACTGGTGTAACATGTAATCATGTGTGTACTGTTGTACTTACATCATGTATTTTTGTGTACCTACACACCATAGTTACATTGTAATATGAAGTGTCTTTGCTAGTACATGATATTACATGTTGTTACACCAGTCATACCATTGTATCGAATTAGTACATGCACTGTAACAGGGGCCCCTTAAAATAAAGTGTTACGTTTTTTTGTTTTTAAATTATTTAATGTGCACAGGCAAATCTCATTAAACTTGCAAGTTAAATTAGTCTTAGATCAACACATCTAAAACAGCAAAATAAAATGAAACACCACTGACATCATTGCCTTAAAAAAAGATTTAGCTGAACAATGTGATTCTGATGTGTTGTTAATACGCATAGTTGTGGGTTGATACTATCTGCTGCGTGTGTTGCAGACTGGAGTCGGCTGCCAAAGGAACTTTGCATCAAAGTTCGAGGGCCCCAAAAGGCCAGTAAGTATAGCCCATGAGCAGCGGTTAACGTTAAACACAAGACATACATTGGAGTTCTGTTACACACACATTGATTTATGATATGAAATATGATTTTTGTTTATATATTGCATAGCATTTTATAAACTATGCCTGCATCCAAGTATTTTTGAATAGTACCAAAAAAATGTCTGGTTCCTCTAAAAATGAACAATTGCTACACAACTGTTACACAGAAGCACGCCCGCCAATGAAGAGGAAGATGAAGGGCATGGGGAAACAAGAGATTATCCAAAAACTGGAGGTACAGGCTGCACACTCTTGCCCATTATCCAGTGTGTAGGATGTGCTGTGAAAAACAAGTTGTTCCAATTTATTGTATTATAATTAACGTTATAATGTTCTAATCCACAGACTCTAGAAAAGAAGGAGTTAGAAGGGAAGTCAGATGAAGAGGAGGAAAAGGAAGACGAGAACAAGAAAAAGAAGAGTGAGGAAGACGAGGAGCCTGAGGAGGAGAATGACTATGATGAGGAAGACTTTGAAGATGTAAGAAAGGGGAATTAAAATCTTTTCTGAATTCAATATTGGGCATGGAACAGTGGAAATACCACACTGACCCGGGTTTGATTCCTGACTCCCACGCTTTGATTTTGTATCAGTTTTGGATAGCTTTTGCTAAATGTCAGTCACTTTACTTCACTCTATACTACTTAACTGAACTTTTCAGCACTTTGCTACTATTTGACTTGACTACATTTTGCCTCTCCCTTGCAGGAAACCGATTACATCATGTCCTACTTTGACAATGGAGAAGACTTCGGTGCTGACAGCGATGACAATATGGATGAAGCGACATACTGAAGTCTCAGTAAATCCTCTTTCTCTCTGGTTTTCATTGGTTTAATTTTAAGTGAAAAACAAATTGTTTACAAAGTGTTCTGACCAGTCAGATTCTAGTGGACAGATGTGGCAGGACACTAATAGCACCTTGACATTGTAAGGTGAGCTGCTAAAATCCACCACACTTGAGTGCGGTGACTATGCCTTGCTGCTAACGTGTAAGCCAGCATCAGTGTTCATCAATACTCTCTCTTACTTGCTCAGGCAGGTAATCAAACTGCTTACTGGAGCATAATCAGATTGCTAATTGGGAGATCATTCAGTCTGAAGAAGCCATTGTTTGGCAGTGTTTGCCTGTTGTACTGAAACCATCTTTGGGTTTGACCAGAAGCGGTATTTTATCCCAAATTGTTGTACCATCTTGCAAAGTGCAGACTTTATTTTACGTGCCTATATTTAAAAAAAAAATTTTTTATGAACCACTCAATGTAATGTCATCCAGGTGATATCAGCTTGCTGTGACAATGATAGTGAACGTTCCACATCTTAGGTTGTGCTATCATTTAATCCAGTTGTCCCCCAGTCTTTTGATTGAGTTGTGATATAACCGCTAATGTGACAAGAATGCATAGATCTGTCTTTAAAAGACAGATGGAAACACTGGTCACTGTATGAAGAAGATTGTGAGAATTGTGTGATTTTTTTTTAAACGGTTGTATTTGCTTTATGTGTTTGTAACAAAACATTTCACATTATTGTTTTAAAAGAAAATTATACCATCTCATGTTTTATGGCATTATGGTGTTGTGTCATATGTTGGGCATCAGGTAAGTTGTAGCAGTTTTTGAAATTGACACCTTGTATTCTGCACTCTATGTTATAGTGTAATAGCACAGAAGACCTGTCAAGTTAGCCAGGTCAACCATGGTAGTAGACCATAGAAAGCACCATCATTATGTGTACCCCTGCAACATTTTAGAAACTCAGTATATTTCAACTTTTTTCTTTCATTTATAACCACTGTCGTAGATGTGTTCAGGATTATTAACAGGGTTAATACTTAAGCAGCACATATTTACAGTTGAAACATCAATTGAAAAGATCCCACCAACCAACGTATAAAATATTATTGTATAAAATGGGATTTTAAAGGCACACTATGCAAGCCTCCCCCCTACAGGCTGTGATTTATTTGAAATATAGCAACAAGATTGTACATTCTCACCAATTCATGTGGATTACTCTTCAGACCAAAGCAAACAATACAATACAATGATCATTTTTGTGGAGTTACGCTGACTAATAAGGTAATAAACGCGATTTCAGCTTCATTTTCGTTTTAGTTTCGCTTTGCCCTATGAGTGCGGGGCGAGTCATTTCACATTGCATATGCGGTGAAGCCGGAAAGCCAAAAGACTGTTGTGTCAACAACAGTAATTGCAAATGTATTTTTTTATGATTGTGAAATAACACCAACAAGATTCTTTTTCTTTTCTTTTTTTTCTTTTTAAACCAGGGATGGCATTAAATGTGAAGGGCACTGTGCTCTTGGCCTAAGACAGTGTTCTTTGAGGCATATGAAAGCTCTGAATGTGCTTAAATAATGTGTTGTGCTGTCTGAAGATGTGAGCTCTTGCTGTAGGTGATGTCAGGTGCTTGTCTTTGTGGAGGTTACTATAACATTCCGAGGGTGTGGTGTCGAGAGGTGAAACTTTGGCAGGAACAGGTGGCTTTACGTCATTCTGTGAGGAAATATAAACAGCTACCTTTAGGCTTAAGTTCTCTTCACCTTTTACACTCAATTCTGAGGCTAGTGAAACAAATTAACGGAACACACCACCTTTTTTCGATATTTATGTAATTGTACTGTACTATGCCCAAGTATTATTCTAGAAAACGCATATAATTTTCCTCTCAGAGTGTTCAGTACTTAGATTG
>JASCIP010000075.1:8616014-8626216 GCA_034783695.1 Sardinella gibbosa | reverse complement strand
TGTGTGTGTGTGTGTGTGTGTATGTGTGTGAGTGTGTACGTATGTATTGTTTTAGGCCATGGTTTCCAATGACACAAGGAAACCTGTTGCCACACAAAGAGAACAGCCATCCATATCCAACATAGTTAAACATCAAAACTAAACAGGATATCGAAGGCCATATGTTTAATAGGATCTGAAGCTTAAATTTCACAGGATATCATCCACAGATAACATGAATGATGTAGGCTACTATTGCCTACAACTGAGCAGATGCTCAGAGAGACAATGCCATATGGGAGGGGTGAGAGCGTGCGCGCACACACACACACACACACACACACACACGCGCACAGGCACACACACCGAGAGCTTCAGGCCATTCCAGCAGGCCAAAGAGATGGCTTCACAGGAGGTTTGGGGTTTTTGAGAAAGGATCATGTTCTATTCAGCACCTCCTCTAGCAGTCCAGTAGGTGGCACAATTCTGCTAATTCTGCTAATCACACTAACAAGGTCATCTACTGCATGCAAAAATCTAAACAAAAACTTTTACAAAAACCAAGAGATACTTTCACTTCTCCCTTTCTTCCAATTAAGCTACAGAGTAAACCTATGCATTCAGATCTGTGATAAAAAAAAAAAAAAACAATACTGCACATAAGCCTGCTGGTGGATATTCACTGCTAAGCAAAGCATCCTTTCGCCTTTTGTAGTCTATCTGCCAGGCCCACGCTCAAGTTTTGCTGAGCTGAGGGGCAGCCCATAGGGGAAGAGATTACCATCTGCTGTTTTCAAAAGGCAGGCGAAGAATCTGCGTCATGCTGCCTGACTTGAGGCTGGAGTTTACGGCCTCACATGTTTAGCTTGTTTAAAAACACTGATGATTCTTCCTGACCACAGCTTGAAGTGGCACAAGGAGGAAGAGGTTTTCCTTAACTGTAGCAGACAGTTGAAAATCCTGGCTGTTGATCTGATGCACTAAGCACTGTATATCAGAAGCTGAGACAATTTGCAACATTCCCTTTGTGCTCTCCTTCCCCATCAAGGATGTTTCAAGGATTTTTTTTATTGTCGCATAGACAGAAATTCTAGGTGTTAGAAATGCAGTGACATTATAGGTCTAATCTGCTTGTCAGCCAAGCATACATAAAAGGGAATAGTGCACAAAGAGGTTAAAAGTGCTGTAGTAAACACAAATGTGCCACATATCTTAAATGATACGATGTTGCTTTCCTTTACATGATTCAGTGGCACTAGCAACACACGAGGTCAGCAAGCACAGATACAGCAGTCAGTGCATCAAATTGCATCAGCTTGCGTCGATTGGAAGGGGAGCATACAGAACTCCACTGCAACTTACTTGCATCCTCCAAACTCTTTAACTTTAATTGTATTCATTTATTTCAGAACACTTTCATGAATATTCATTGTTCTCATCACTAAATTACATTAATCTAACATTACAATCACACACCAACACACTCAAATCTGAAGTTACAATATGTAAATAAGAACAGCACAGGCAACATAGCCAAATGAATTAACACTTGGAACTCCCATTACCAGTCTTCGCAGTCCATGCCTGACCACATTATCCTCTTCTACTCACCATCTGCATGCCTGAAACAGTTGCGCGAGAAAATATCCCCCTCTGTTGCATTCAATAGACTGGGTAGTCTATAGAGAAGGATCAGCTTCTGATAAATACCACTTGCTTAAGTAAGACCACAGACTTGGAGGAGACAAAAAACAATCTCTGCATTAACTAACTGCCCAACTAGAAGTTATGTCTGCAGAACAAACAGTGTCATCTACTATGAGCCAGCAGAGGTAAGCTCTTTTACTCAGCATATATTACAGCTCAGTCTGTGTTGTTGCATCAGTCTGATCACAGCCTAAATAGTGATGTCACACATTACAACACTGCAAATCTCACGTCAGAGGCCCATGTACAGGCAAAACCACTGTACCCATGGCCTATGTTGACCTGTCCACTGTTTCACATTTTTTTTCTGACCGCTCATAAATTTGCATGAATGCCTATTAGGCAACAACAGGACAGATGTATGCACGGTTTCAATTGTATTTGGTTAAGTGTGTCCATACATTGTCCTATAAAGACCTCTCAAGTTCTTTTTTCATGATGTGTAACATCAGACAACGACAGGAATAATAATAATAATAAAAGTAGGTGGTGAATGTCACAAGTCTGAGGTAAATTGATGCCCAGTTCTGAGGTCACTGCAAGTCAAGCCAAGTCAAAAAATCCTGAAGTGAATATGTTGCATCCACCTCTTGACTGTGACTACCACCTCACGCCACCTTGTCAGAAGTTAGAGAGTTGACAAATTCATCAGGTTAGCAAGGTTGCATTACCTTATCCAGTTCTAAAAACGACCATGCATCGAAGATAGCACGTTTTGAGTTACTTAAATATTTTAGCCAAATTGATTAGCTAGGACATGCCTTGCTTCGGCACACTGAAAGTGAAACATGACTAGCTAGCGTTGGCTAGCTACGCTAACATTAATAACAAACGCATAACTATTATGTTCATACTGCAAGACAAATGGCGCAAGGGTGCTACCGTGTCAGGTATTTTAAATGCACTCAAGTAAAATGAATACTATGCACAGATAGTGTGGGCTTTTATGATACGGAAATAGATTCTGTCAAGTTCTAACACTGAATTCTATGTAGCATGCTGCTAATATTGTCGAGCTAACTCCTCCTCATAACTTTTAATTAGCGCGCGACAGGTGATACTGCAAAGCACTGCACGCTGGTGATCCTGTATATCAATGAATGCATGATGTTGAAAAAAGAGAAGTTAAACTGATGACATGTATCACTACTGTAACTTCATTACCCTAAAACCTCTCTTGAATATTTAGGCGGAACATGCAGCAACGTTAGTAATAAATCTCTTGGCTAAGGGACGTGGCAGTGCAGACCCAATCTCTCTGCATGAACGAATTGAACAGAAATGTTAACAGTCAACAAAATAGCAGCCTTGAAGTACAACGTTGGCATACGGACACAATCCATCAAAAGTTTGGCCAAACACATCGTTGGTGATAACAGTAGTCGTCAAGGTGATGCTTGCCTAGTCAATTCAACAGCGCGCAAATGCCGCGCCAGTGCACTGCAGCCAATAGCTGAGACAAACAGCGCTCACAAGCACAAGATGGAATTTTAACAAAGGGCCAACAACTTCTACCTCCCACTTCCAACACTAATGCAAACGTAACCTCAACGTTGTTGGCCTATAAGGACATGAGACCAAGCTTCCAGAACTCAATGGTGTTTATGCTAACGTTAGCTGGCTAAAACATTAGGACAACAGCATGGGAACTTGATCATATTAACGTTGTGACACGCAGTATCGTTAGCGTTGGAGAGCGGGGGTTGTTTAGGTTTCATTTTCTTCCACAAATAAAAAAGACCAAGCATATGGAAAAATAACGATACAACCCTATACAGCTGGATAGTTAGCAATGCTTTATCAACCGACCTCCTCACTCCCGCTTGAGTCGAAACCCGCCTCTCTCTTGCTCCTGTGTTTCTCTGCAATCCGAAGTAAGCGCGATAGTGACGGGTCTTCTTGCAACGTAAGTCCAATGTTGACGGGCCTCGGGCCCTTTGAGGCAGTCTTTCCATCTCCAGTCCCCAGTCGACCAATTCGCAAACGTTTTTCTGATCGCACTTGGCTGCGGGATGTGCATGGTCGAGCTGGAAAGCGACAGCGAACTGTGGTTGAAGTGTTAACGCCAGTAAGTACAGCAGAGGCTGACAATCCACCTCCCACTGCCGCCATTATTAACTACCACAACAACTGCGCTGGAGAAGTGGTACGGGGTGGGTGAAACAAGATGGAAAGGCGCGAGATAGTCCGTGTGCAAAGCATCATGGGAGAGTGAGTTTCTGAATAAAAGGCCTGCCACTGTGGTTTGACAAATCAGACATTTGGGCAAATTCTGTGCTTTGCTATTAAAGGTTAAAAGAGAAAAGTTTATGAAGTTTATTTGAGTAGTACTAATCATGAATCATTAAAATACGTTCGGGAAAAAATACAAACGCTACATGATTTTAAAATACTAAAAAAATACATGATTTAACCATGACAGCCTGGTAGCTGCTGCACTAACACAAAAATGTTTAAAAGTATAAATTAAGTGAAATATAATGTTGTGCAGCTGTGAACAGATCCCAACACAAAATGCATTGTAAAATATTTTCATGACAAGTATAAAAATGACATAATTTCACTTTGCATTTAGAATATTTCTCTCTTTACACTTATAACAACATATTGCTTGTATATATTTGGATCTAAGTCGTTTGTAAAGTTGAATTAATGTCTTCCTGAAATGCACATTAGACTACAGGAGTCAAAAGTTGTCATAAGAATTTTAATTTCAGTACATGAGCTCTTGAACAATATAAAGGACATTTCACCACATAATTTGTCACAATGTCTTAATTGAAAGCCAAACCACCTGGTTTCCCCCATTTAAATGAAAAAAGTTTGAAATGTTCATTCCTCTACACAGACATACTAACTTGAGGGGAAGCCCAGTTGGAGTCTGAACACATCCCTTCATTCATCAGAAGCACCAAAGAAAACCTCTGGTTTAACTCCCATTTAAAGGCAAACCATACTTCTAATAATAACTGTACTTTAACCAAACCAAACCAAACCAGATTCATCAGCAGAATGGACTTTGTATATAAAAAAAGTAGCAAAATAATGAATGCTGTGATTTAATTTGAACAACAATTGATATCTGTATGTACAAATGTTGTATGACGTTTGTATTTACAATAACTCATAATTATTGAATGTGACTAAAACAACTTTAAAACGACTTCTAGAAGCTATTTAAACTTCTGGTCAATATCGATGTTAACAGCGAGACCGTAATCCTCCAGTCCATTCGCATCCAATTCAATTTCTACATCCAGAGGTTCTTTTTGCTGCGTCGTAAAACCCATAAACCCAGACCAGTGTCCTTTTTTGTCTTGCCGTCTAACTTTTGCTTTCATCAGTTTCTTCGCTCTCACTGTGGGTCTTTTGATGAGCCTTCAGGTTGCTCTCACGGCCGAAGCTTTTGCCACAGGTGGGGCAGGTGTGCCGGTCAGAGCCGTGGGCTCGTCTCATGTGAGCCTCCAGTTGCTCCGCCCGGCCGTAGCTCTCTTCGCACTCGGCGCATGCGTGGGCTTTCCGCGGTGGGGGCGGTGGCGGGTGCGCTTCCTTCTTATGGACACGGAGCTGTGCCACACTGCTGCACATGGCTTTGCAGTCTGCCACGGGACAGGGGATCTTGGCCTCGGTCACCTCCTGCTGCTGCTTTGGAGGCCGGCCCCTGCGTTTGGTGGTCTTTGACTCTGCTGAATTCTCACCGCCTTCTCCTTCCGGCGACACTGTCTCCTCCGCCTCCTTCTCTCCGTTCTTCGCCTCAAGAGTCACTTGCTGCTTCTGCTGTTTGGGGGGTCGGCCACGCTTGCGCGGAGGGGGCTTGCCATTGCAGTACTCATCACCTGCATGCTTCTCCTGATGTTCCAGGAGCTCAGCCTCTGTCTCGAAGCCTTGCTGGCACTTGGGGCAGCGGTGGGTGAAACCGTCGTCAGGCGGAGGAGGCGCATCCGGGGCCGGGTGTTGTGTTAGGCGGTGGGTGCGTAGTTTAGCAGGGCCACGGAACCACACACCACAGTCCTTACACACGCAGTGGCGTTCAGCGCACAAGTTGCGGCGGTGAACTGTTAGCTGGAAAGGAAACAATGAGCGATCAGAAACAGGAAAGGGAAGAAAGAAATAAGGAATGAGGAAGCATCAAAGAATGTGTTTAGAAAGATGCTGTGAGCAATATTTACTTCTTCACAGTGAACCAAACTGATTTCACATTTGGATAGCTATTACAAAAGTATAACGCAATTCTGTGAAACCTCTTTGAACTCTGAAATGATTGACAGTGAGAGTATTCCGTATTCAGTAATCTCATGATGACAGACTGGCACATCACCAGTCAAAAAGGACATTGATTTTTAAACCTCACCTCAGAAAAGGTAGCAAAGCTGCCCTGGCAGTGTGGACAGCGAAAGGGTTTGTCCTCTCTGCTGTGCGTGGTTTGGTGCATAGTCAGCTCCTCAGAGGATGGGAAGGTGCGATCGCACACATAGCAAGTGAAGAGTGTGTCCGTCTGAGGGAAGACGTAAAATTCTGCCATCAATACAAATGACTGCAGCCCTTGATCCATTTAAAAGAAGACCCTAGTCATATTTCCATCAGCATAAATGATCTATCCAATCTAATAAGCTGTGAAAGGTACACACAGTGGATTCGAGAATTCTACTTCTACAAAACACCCATGATTCACCTACTACTGCAGCTTCTGATGGCTGTTGCCAACATGTTAAATCCGGCACAGACGAACTACAGTAGCAGGGGCCAATATCAGCCAAGCTGTAACCTGGTGCACCAAACACTTTCACATTGTTTCACTTCATGCAAAAAGGTCTGGAATCCTTCCTTGCTGTAGGTTTCCTTTCTCTTGGGCAGATACTTACTGTGAACTTTCAAAATATTGGGCATGCCAAAACCCTCTCTTCACTGTTTGGCCAGCTAAAAAAACTGTCGAAGGAAACCTAAGCTAATGGACAGATATCTGACTGTGCAGTCGCAAAATGCGATATTGAGAAAAAGCACCAACACTCAGTGACAGGCCTGACACAATCGGAAATCCGTCTATCAGCCCAATCAACATTATCACGCAGACCTATAGTAATGTTACCTGCTGGAGCTGCTGTTTGTACTCCTCCCGGTGGCTCTTCCTCATGTGCCTCTCCTTGGCCTTAGCATTGCAGAAAGTAATGAAGCACTGAAAACACTGAAGGCTGTCATGTTGATCTACATAAGGATGCAAAATAGAAACATGGAATGAGATGCCTGTACATATACACATAGAAGGGAAAAAAGCTAATTCTTTAGTAATGGCCACATAGAGAGAGTGCACCTAGGCCTATTTACAAGTATGTATGAGTGAGTGAGTGTGGCTGCAAGAAAAATGTTCATGGGGCAACTGCTTACAGGGTTGCTGGTTTATGATCGGTTTGGACTCCATCACAGAGGCAACACTTTCTCCCCCGACAGCCTGGTCCACGTTCAGCAGGTCCACCTCCATTTTCAAGTCTAAGGCCGTTCAAGGACTGGCCTGCTGGGGCTAAAGATGAGAGCAGAAGGCGGGAGTTTAGTGAGGTCAGTGGTGGTAAGAGCACATTGAGACAACGAGAACAGTAAGTTACAACTTGGCCCTAGCGTGATATTTAAAGTGGTTGCAGAATGCACCCCATGCTATGATGAGATGTTAAGAATGGACGGCAAACGCTCACACATAAGCTCAAGTTTGCCACAACAGTTTGAAGTGTTTTTTCAGTAGCGTTTAGGTGATTGGGCACATAAATCAAAATTATGACGTACGCGCTAATAATTCAAGTAAACTATCTAAAAATCCGATGACTTATTCTTTAAATCAAACCGATGTTGTTAAAGTTGATGTTTGTATGTTTGCTAATATTAGCTTGTTAGCTACGGTGTAGGCATTCGCTCACTCTGCTATCGAGCACTAGGAGGCATTATTGCGTTACAAAACAAAATCTTTCCCATTTACACAGGTTAGCAATCAGCTAAGGTGCATGGCCAAAGTTTATGCACAAGAAGATTGAGATTTTTTTCACCCAAAAGATTTTGGAATGTTTTCATCTCGCAGCTCTCTGGAGTAACCACTGGCTGCTACCAACTACCGGAGGCTAATGTCGATAAGTTCTTTGTGCTAAGCGATTCAATTCACGTTATCTACCTTGAGCATATGCCGCATTCTATCCAGTTCAACAGTTATGGCTTATGTAAAGCAACTGAAATAGTCACTCATTCAGTCTTTAAGAAAGCGAGGTTAGCCGAAGCAGGTAGCCCAATTAAGTCACAATTTTAACTTCTGAGAGCCAACGTTAGCTAACATCGCCCACCATTAGCTAACAGTATCTAGAAACAGGACGAACAAAACAAGTGATTGATTCAAAACATGATGAGCGCTGGATATTTCAAAATGATGGTTTAGCATTCCCCATAATCTGCAGATTAAACAAGACACAACAATTCACAGTCTTTATTCCTGTCTCTTTCCCTCAATTAAAACGATTTAATTTGCAGCGGATAACTATAGATTTAGTAAACAAAATACCAGTCGTTGCTTACCTTTCAAAGCATCCAATGAAATGAAGCCGACTCTCAACGTACACCCATGTCACGTGACGTGGGAGCAGATCTGGCGTACGCCCGCCCGCCTTTTACAATTTTGTGAAAACTCAAATTGAGTCATATTCATACATCCCAGAATCGAGGCAATCGTCGAAAATCTCCGATCTTTTTTTGCGAGTTGATAATGGCATAAGTAATACCTTTTAAAGTTTCGAATTCGAATTATTCTAATAACAATGTTGTTGCTAAATATTATATGACCAAGCACAAACAGTGGTGCTCCCCTATATTGCAGCTTTACTTCATGCAGGAGGATATTGTCTGATTTACACGTTGCCCCATGAAAGTGGTTAGGTGTTTTAAAAGTGTACTGATATAAATGGCTGCAGGAACAAGGCATTGTAATGATATGTGGAGAGCCCAGAGAACCAACCACAGCTGGAGTCACAACCTTTCAATGCCAGGCTTGCAGGGTAATCGTTCCAACAATCCCTAGTAGCTCCAGCACTCATGAAAACCAGCTCTGGCCTTCAACAGACCTCAATTACTGACAGACAAAACAAGACTTTTTCCAACAGGATTTATGAATCGTAGAATTCAATATCTTTAAAAATATACAGAAATATTTAAATACAGACACAGGATTAGCTTGACTTGTACATTTATTTCCTTATACATAGAAGAGTCAAAGGCCTTGAATGATGTCATGATAGGTTGGCATGGATAGGTTGGCATAATGGAGGTAATCGCCCATGATCCAAGCATCTAAATCTAACTTTTAAGGTTCGTTGAACTTTGGGGCGACTGCCTTCAGACAAGGCGGAGAAAGGAGGCAACACGGTGGGTTACAGAGGTGGGTCATGAAATTAATTTAAAATAATAAATTGTGAGATGTGCATCCTCTTATGTCCATTCGTGATGTGATTTATGCCCTCGCCTGCTTCTTTTGTTTGAACTCTGCAATGCGGCTCTCCATAACAGGGCGGAAGTGACGGATTAATCCCTGTTGTGACAAAGATGGCAGATATATTGTTAGTGTTATTCAACAGGCTTATTTGTGTATTAGACTGAAGACACTTGAACCTTGTGGGTAACCATTGTCACATTCAGTAGCTCAATAATTAAGTGACTAAACACATTAGTGCTGATTTGGCCAATCTCTTGTGTAAACTCTACATGAGGCATTTCCTTTTGTCACCATAAATTGATTTTGAGTTATTATTTACATTTACGTTAATGCATTTGGCTGATGCTTTTATCCAAAAACATTCAAACGACAGCACAGTGTGAGGGAAACTAAGCTAAAAAATGCTAAAAAGTGCACGCTGTTGGTATGAAGTCAGCAGTAGATAAAGTGCAACATTTAGGCTTGGAGAAATTCTTGAAAAAGCTTGGTCTTTCGAGTGATCTTAAAGGTGGAGAGGGTATCCATACAGTAGTTCTGGAGGCGCTTTATTACTGACTGATTAATGTCCCGTTTAGGGTCACATTGAATGACATCTATGTGCAATAAATTCCTTCATAAACAGGTTTGAATTTTGGACTATAAATCTTTCTGTGATGCATCCAATATATTAGTACCTGCACAGGCCAGGCAGCACCATCACCCAGAGCACAGATAGTGTGACCCTCAATCTGCTTGCTGATCTCCCAGATCATGTCGATTTCTGCCTCACGAGCATCGCCCTTCACAAACCGCCACATCATGTTATTCATCCAGTCCACACCTGTGTAGTGGGAGAACAACAGTAAAGTGAGGCCAGAAAGGCAACAAGAGCAGATAAACATCACAGGCTGTTCAGAGGGAACTGTTTAGAAAAGCATAACTTGATTACATTGGTGGAAATTACAATCATCTTTCTGTACAGTGTACACATGCTTGTACAAGGACAAGCGTGCATACACACACACACACACACACACACACACACACACACACACACACACACACACACACACACACACAC
>JASCIP010000075.1:8346105-8357317 GCA_034783695.1 Sardinella gibbosa | reverse complement strand
CTCCCCTGCCCCATGACGGCTGCCGCCTGCTTCTGCTGCTGCCCCTGCCGGGTTCTTCCGTGTCGCCGTGACGTGCATTCCCCTCCTGCAGCCCAGGCAAAACCTCGCCGAAAAAATACTTCAGTCCGACTCCGAGCTCGACCTCTCCCTCTTCTTCTTTTTCTTGCCGTGCTTCTTGTGCTTCTTCTTCTTCTTCTTCTTTGATTTATCCTGTGACAACAGAACAACATTCTTTAATTCATTCTCCTTTAATGGCCGTGTTTAAAGGTGCACAGGTGAGTTCCTGAATGAGGTCACTTTTGTTGACATTCCACATAAACAAACAAAACGCCCCCACCCATGTGCATGCTCACTAACCCCCAGCCCCTCCCCTAAACATCTTGTTGGTGTTTGGTTGAAATGTGCTTTGTTACGTTTTGGTGCACAGCCTGACATTTTACAGCCCCTGTGTTGTCTCCAGAGGCCGGACTTTTTCACAATGTATTGAGGGGGCAGGCAGCAAGCTGATGCCTACGATTTGAGACAAAACTGAAATTGTGCTAAAAATCATACAAGATCTCATAGGGCACCTTTAATTCTCTAGCTTATTTTATATCCAAGATAAGTTTTAACATTTCCAGGAGCCATCCCTCAACATCTTACAGGGCCCAAAGTAACATAAGTCACGTTCTTAACAACAGAACAGGAGGACAACAACTTTTATGTCATTTATTCGGTCAAAGGTGAGCCTTCAAGAAGATGCTTGTATTCTTGGATTGCCAAACTGCTGTTTTATATCAGATATCAGATATGCCAAGGGTACATGGGTATATGGTTGCTGGAGTTCTTGGATGGCATACGTAAGGCATAAACAAGTGGATATCTGGTCTGATTCATCATGCATGACACGGTAAGGACTTTGTAATAGATGCTTTAGTCAGTGAATGTATTTAAGCGCTTACTGTGGCTTTCTCTCTTTCCTCCGAGCTTTTCTTGTCCTCCGGGCTCTTCTTCTCCTCTGCCGTCGGCTCCTCAGGCGCTTTCTTCTCCTCCACCATCTTCCTCACCTCCATCCTCCTCTCCACAATCACAGTCTTCTTCTTGTACTCCCCCTGGAGAAAAACACAAACTCTGCAGGTTATTTCAGAGGGCAACATCCTCACTCACCAAAGGACATGGTGGCTAACGGCCCCAGAGCAATCACAAGGCACATGTGGATTGAAGAGGCCAGAAAAATGAGGGGAAAAAGAAAAGACTCTGGCCCAATAGAGAATATGGTATGCAGTTGTGAGAAGGTGCACTGAAGTCCAAATTCATTGCTCTAACGAAAAGGGCTAATGATCTGGTCAAAACACAAAAACAAGCACTTGGACTAAATTACTTTAGGCGCAAAACATGACAAAACACACCCAATTACTTACTTCAAGTTCGGCATCACTTGGCTTCCATCCTAAAAGAACGAAAGTCCTATCGCCGTCCTGGAAGAAGAGATTCCAGTTGTTTTGGTGACCATCACTGAAGTCACACAGGGGCAGAGATACTACAGTCAGGCAGCGCCACCTGCTTGTCTGGCAGCGCAATGACCCATAGGCCACATACAGATGAACTCGACTACTCGACCATTTCGCTCACTCGCTTGAGTGTGGGCAGGAGTTCAACTCGGCTCATTTGAAAACTCTGTGACACAACTAATCAGCCCGTGAAGAACTGTACAGGGCCACAGATGACATTTATAGCCGTTTAAGAAGTTTTGAAATCGATGCCAGGGTATGAAATAAATTTGCCTCAGGTCTCTCAGTAAGGAGGGAAAAAAAGAGAAAGGGAGGGACTTAATAGCTTATGTCCGTCAAAGATTCTTTGTCCGTCTCGTCCTATTTAAGTGGACTGAGCGTTGTTCAAAGAGAACATTATGCTCATTATCACACGCCTTCAATTCTGTCATGTGACCTACACTCCGGAATGGCCTCACCTAGCACCTGGCCCATGTAGTCTCCACCCAGAATGTTATGCTGTTATAAGGGCATCCTTAAAATAATGTATGCTCACCAAAAAAAAAAAAAAAACAACGAAACAAGCTCCATAATATTAATAATTTCCTTCCTTCTACTGAAATAGGCTTAACAGCTCCTCCACTTTAGTCCTGCAGATTCGGCTATTTGTACAAAGTATAATAGGCAGTTAGCAACGGACTGCAATAAGGCAATGGCAACCCAGTTCATACAAACCCAGGGGTGAGAGATAAAGTCGGCCTCTTGTAGTGCATACCTCTTTCTCTTCCGACTCCAGCTCTTCCATCTCCTCATCGTCAGGCTCCCCTTTCAATTCAGCTTCAGTCTTCACCTCGGGCTCAGTCTTCACCTCGGGCTCCACGACCTCAGCGACCTTCCTCTTCTTCTTCGCTGTCGAGTCCTGCAGAGAACACGTCACAACCGTTGGAGCACTCAGCAAGTGCCATATCAACTTGTACACTTGCTTTGTTTTTTTGTTTTGTTTTGTTTTCTGTTTGGGTCCATTGTTTACATGTTGCCTTTTTCCTAGTTCCATTCAGCTTATTGTCTGCACACATGATAAAACAGGGGTTGCAAAATTCACAGAAAATATCGGATGTTATTTCCTTACCTTGCTCAGTGAGTCTGAATCTGAGGAGGAACTTTCAGACTCTTTCTTGGCTGCCGCACGTTTCTTCTTTCTCCTCTTTCTGGAGCTCTTCTTCTCATCCTTCATATAACAACACATGTGCCATGTAAACACTCAGCACACACTTCACAGGTGGACAGCATCTTAATCGGACTTAATCGGGCACAGCTGATACTAGTTACTCGTCACTTACGCCGAGTAGTGCAGTATGATAGTAATTCAGTTATAAAATAGATCTGAAGTTCTGGTTCCATACCTCATCATCCGATTCTGAAGAGGAGCTACTGGAGGAATCAGAACTCGATGAGGAGGAGGAGGAGGAAGATGAAGAATGCTTGACCAAGGACAAGGTAGGCAAAGCTCGTTAGATGCCAACAAACGCAAGCAAGACTAGTAAACAGCATGAGAATGTGTACACAGTTCAGACTAACATGACTAAATGTGCAGCTTTAACACAACTACAAGAAACAGGGGACATTATTGTGGCTCATGACTCAAAATGGCCAGCTTCTCTCACCCTACTGGACTTCTTCTTGTCCTTCTTCTTTTTCTGAAAGCCAGACGGAGTTGGTGGTTAAAGAAGGCCCAAGGCAAACAAACGTGGTCAGTAATACTCCATGGCCATGTCTCATATGGTGCAGTTGCACACTTCAAACACTGTGTCTTGGTGCATTCTGAATGTTTGTTTGGGATCACGATTTAAACTGCGGTTATGTTTGTCACTTCTGTTAAGTGTTTTCAGTCAAGTGCTCCATTTGGGGCAACGATTCACATCGAAAATGCACTCTATGGCCATAAGTAGCCATGCACACTGGGTGGAATTCTCCCGTGTGCGTAAGTTCAGAAATCACTTATCTTTTCTGCCATTCGCGCCAATGGCAGAGAAGCGCGCAGCGCAGTTAAGTAATTTTTGAACTTACGCACCCCGGAGAATTTCACCCAGTGTGCAGCGTTGCAGTGCAAGTACGCCATATGAGACCCAGCCCATGACTTGTGTCTTTGAGACTCTTACCTCCTTCTTGTCTTTCTTGTCCTTCTTGTCTCCTCCTCCCAGCACACGCTCTCGGTTCTTCTCCAGCTCCTTTTTCCACCTCTGGACACATTGCACCCCATGGCAAATACAGAAAACAGAAAGGTGAACAAATACATCATGTGTCATATTCAAAGAAATTTTTGTTTGTTTAATTTACTGCCATTTTAGCAACTATGGCTATTTTATAATATTAATGGCAGTTAAAAAGTTTAGAAAATTTATAGGTGGGATCTTTAAAAAAATATTTGTATTTAAAGGGAAGATCTTGGCAATGACACATTTTACATTAGATTAATTTGACAGCTTATGAACATTATAATGCAGATCTAATTCATCCAGGACAAAAGGGTTACTGTACCTCATTCATCTTGTCCTCAAAATCTGCCAAGGCTCTTGAGCCTTTCTTCTTCTTCTCCAACTGCTCCTTCACCTCTTCCCTGTATTGATGGGGAGCACAGATTTAGAAAGAAATCAAGGCTACACTACTTTCTGCTTGACACAGTTTGACAGTACAAGGAATTATGAAATGTTCTTTGCCATAATATATGGGATATACAGTATATTCAATATCACCACGCATAAACCCACATACAATTACAGAAACGTGGTAGTACACCAATATGTAAAATATGCAAGTCTTGCAAGATTCTAGATAAAGCCTATGTTTATGCCACTCTGGAGGTGCTGCTTGCTTACCATGTCGGCCTTGGCCTACTCAGGTAGTCCTGAATTGAGGGTCCAGCATTCGAAACAGGCCCTCTGGCGCGGGCAGCTGCTATGGGGTTCAAATATGCCTACGAAGTAGTGAGCACAAAACATTGACGTTACACGGGGGATAATTACACGACAGACACAGATTTAAGGTTACACTAATAATGCCAGTGATTCACACTCTGCTAACCGCCACTCTTTTCACATGTGTGATAGCAATGGCTAATGTCGGCTAAGCAACCATGATGACAGAGGTATCGTTAGTTATTAAACGAATCAGACAGGAGTATCAGTCGGACAAGTAAGTTGTATTTAGATGTGTCTGCATTTATAAATGATAGGTCTAATTTAAATCAAGAACCAAGATCAAAGATTATCAAAAACTCTTTCAAACACATTAGGCCGCGTTCATCTTCAGACTAGCTTGCCAGCCACGTAGCTACCCGGGCCAATCAAGCAATAAAATCGCTAGCACACGGCTAGCTGTGAAGTAGCTACAAGAGCGATTCTATCCTATGAAAATCGCAGTGTGTCTACACAGTACAGAAATACGCATTCGTATATGATACAAACATAGCATTTGAGGACACCAACGTCGACTACCAAGCTTGTTAAACAACATAAATAAGACAGCTAATGTTGACTAGCATGCTAAACTAGCTTGCTAACTTGTACACATGACACGTTTATGAGATATGTAAAATAATAGACTGCATTGGTAGAACTCAGAGCAACAAAATAATATGGCGTGTAGCAGTTTATACTTAACTTACCACTCTATTATCTCTTTTCCCCATTTTCTCCCCTAAGCGCAAACATAAATAGCGATAGGGTCTTTGTTTACATGTCTTCTGAAGCTGTTAGCCTCCAAGCTAGTAACTGAGTGAGGACAATTCTCTGGTGAGGACTTCTGTGTTGAAGACACTTATTGACTTCTGCCGCCTAGTGGATTCATAAATTACTACACAATGACATGGTGAGAAATTTGCTTTTCAGGATATGATGCTCTAAAAACATAGACAACAAACAATGAACTTTACACACAGTTTATTTAATTATTTTTACAAAAATAAAAAAATGATGTAAAGCAGTTACAGATACAACAGGTAAGCGAAAACTCAAGCAGCTCTTTATCAGAAAATTTCATTTTACGGGTCATAATTTATCAAGCCAGAGCAAAACAGAATTAGCAGCAAACCCACAACAAGGAAAAATAAACAAAACAAACAAACAAATGAAAAAAAACAGCCCTCCCACCTTCACAATGCAGTGAAAAAATGACATACCAAATTAGGTTGTGTTGTTCTGTTTAGACATAATCGCATTCTGATTTTCTTCATGCGAAATTGGCTTAGGTCAGTTTGCAGGAAGCCTTAACCACTTGGGCTAGACAGTTAGCTTTATGGAGACAGAAACCAAAACCCCTGCTCTGGGTTCAGAACTGTGATATAAATAAAATAAAATAGATGAAAAGATATACAATAATTATTTGTGTCCATTACATAAATGGTCTGCCCTATTTGTTCATAAATTAATCCATTGGATGAGTACTGAATGAATGAGTTAGTGCCCGTTAACACGTGACAAGAAAAAGCCAAAATCGAGGTTATGAAACAATTCCGATCTAAAGCAATTTATGCTGGCTAGTTGCCTTACATGTTTTTTTTTTTTTTGTATTGTTTTTTTTTTTTCAATGAAACAAAACAAAACTTAAATCCGTGTGTACAAAGCACTACATCTGAGCAGCAAAAAAACAAAACAAAACAAAAAAAAACCATGAAAATAAAATAATACTAATAAAAAAAATCCAGTCAATCTTAACAAAAGCAACTGAGTTGGTACTCTACATTTTAACAAAATATCACACATTAGCTCAAAAACAAACTACTTTGGGCAGCTTTATCCTCTTTTTCATTGTTACTGTATATGCAATGATAACAACATAAAATACATCACTTATAATTACAGCACATCATATCTCACACTATACGCTGAAAAAAAGGGGGGGGGGGATCATGACTTTCTGCATTAAATCTCATTGATCCTTCTTCCCCACTTCACCATCTCACCTCTCTGACGTAAAATACCATAAAACCCTGACGCTCGCTCTTTCTCTCTCTCTCTCGTGCATTTTTAAAGCCACACTACACAATAACATAAGTAATAAAACGACTAAACAATAATAGACATAATTACAAACAGTACTAAAAATACAATTTTCCCAGCAACTACTTTTGCAAGACACACTTTAGGCCAAGAAAAATATACTGTAAGACACACTACTGTGTACAGATATGCTGGATTATCCAGTGAGATTTGAATTTACTGTTATACTTTATAAATCGGTCAGACAAACGCTGTGAATAATCTGATGTACACAACTGTGATGTCAATTCAGCATTCTGCATCCTTATAAGTCAAAAGTGCATCCCCCATAAACACAGAGTATGATGCACAGGATGCATTTTTGAAATGAGCTAGAATGCATTTCATATAAATGAATATGAATGAAAATGATTAAAAGTCATTGAAAGCGTGAAGTTAATATATGCCATAACAGCTTAAGATATTGCTCTGTCATATTCAGAGGCACAGTACTTTATTCAAGCCATAGAGCAGGTCAAAATGCTTAGAAATCATTATCCCCCACATGGTGCATAACAATTTTGCCATTGCCATGTTCAAATTCAATCTGCGGTTTCATAGCAAACAGCAATAAGCATCCTCTCCAAAAAAACTGAAAGAACAGAATAACAGAATAGTGAACCTCACAAGTCCAACAATAAAACACACACACACATGCACGCACGAACACACACACACACACACACACACACACACACACACACACACACACACATACACACACAAGACACTGTCTTTCTGATAAGGACCATTCAGAGAGTGAGTTCCATCACAAGTCTGAGTCCACTGAACATTTCATTTCAAGTCTGAAGTAAGGTTTACAGCACCATCACTGAAAGGCAGATTCATACAACGAGTTTGGAAGAAAAGAGAGGTGGGTTGGAGGGGATTATTAAAAAAAAAAATGAAAAAACACAAACATAAATGTCTAAACTCAATAAATAATCATTAAATGAAAAAAGGCTATTTTAAGTACCAGAGACCAGCAGTTTACAAATCAATCAAACAAAAAAAAAAAAGAAAAATAGCACTTTCAAATACTTTATTAACTATAAGGAATGCATTTGTATACACTGCACAACATTGTAAATCATTGTTGATATGGGGCCTATACTCTATTCTTTGCTAAGACAAATGTGTAAAAAAAAATTAAATACATTATATTTACACACAAACAATAGGGATAGGAGATTTGAATAATTGGAGTGAATTTTGCCAGCTTTTAACCAATAAAGTTAATGCATCTCTGTGTTTGTCAGTGCCGTTGGGCAAAAGACACACTGACATGTATTCAAAGGCATTAAAAAGGTGCTATATCTTTCAGCATGATCACAACTGATTCTGCTGCCACAAACATTCACGTTCCATCTAAGGAACAGACTCACATACATTCCGTAACTAAAAGGAGACCTACAATGTTCAGCATTGAACAATCAAAGATACCCAACAATAATAGCAGGTATGCACATCAAACTTAAATGTGAGCAGAGAGGATACTATTGACCTCTGCTGATTCAATTCACCATGGAGAGAGCACTTCAACATACGTAATGCCCTGCAAAGATGCAAATGAATGGATTTATATGTACAATTAATTTGAGCATGCACTGTGTTGGCTGTACCATGACAAAAAGTCATTACACACACGCACACACGCACACGCACACACACACACACGCACACACACACGCACACACACACGCACACACACACACACACACGCACGCACACACACACACACGTATGACAATGCATCAAATCATCAAATCATTTTCTACCCTAGTTGTCCTCATTTGAGGCCTGTGGGTAAAAGCAACTAAACATGAAGCACCCACTACAAATAGGTGCATTTTCCATCAATTCTTGTGCTAGAAAACAAGAAAAAAAAACAATTAAATAGAGATGTTGTCCGCAGATGCTTTAAGTGTACACATACTGTGTAGCATGACTGACAACACAACGTCACATAAACCCGGCATTGACATAAATACGTTCTAAGCTACTTCATGGTAATTAATGACATGAACATGAGTTTGCACAGAGACGCTAGTTAGCATGATGTAGTAGCAAATGAACAGAGTTATGACCTGCCTGAATGAAACCTGAAAATGTAGGTTGAACTATATGGTCTCCAACCAACCAGAGAAACCTGAGTGAATGAAGTGTTGAATAATGAGTCTGACGAAGCGTAAAGGAGATCCTGAGTGGGTAGAGGCACCAGTGCTTAACATCGGTTTGGAGTTAGTGACATAGCGTACATGTATTGGTTATGTATGTACTGTGTAAGGTATGTGTGGGTGTACGTGTGGTGGTGTGGTGTGTGGTGTTTTTGTTTACATCATACAGTGCCCGCTTGCACTAATACATATATGTGTACTTTCACAAAAACCCATCCTCCAATGACTTTTAGTCTGTAGACTGACTCCAACAGTCACCTTCAGTCTGCCAAGATTCCTTCAGTCATTGTGGGCGTGGTCATTCATGGAGAAGGCCCAATGAGGAGGCAGCACAAAGTTAGCATTAGGAATATAGCTTCGCAACTTCTTGCCTTAGGCAAGGTTTCAACTACCTTTTGTTATCGGCAATCTCGGACCAGCTTGCTTCTCACTTGTGTCCTTCCCTTCGACTTCCCACTCACCAACTAGTTAGTACTCGCTTTGAACCAGATTTACTAACCCGCACAAACAAGTATGAACCTTATTGAACATGCCATCTACCTCTACCATCTGGTGTGGTTCTACTATTGACTAAGCTCATTCTAAACCCTACCTGCATTAGCACGGAGAGTGGACTATCGCTTCGGCCCACATCTCCCCCCTTCCCCTCGCTTCCTTGCGGACAAGACTGCTGACAGAAACTCATTTGACTCGTTTGAGTTTCCGCCCCTGCAGCTTCAAGTTCATAAAGCATTGGCAGTAAGGCCAGAGGACACCGGCACAGACGTTACATTGAGGACTACGATCGCATGCCTCGGGTTTACAGGAGGATGCGTGTTAGTTCACTAGAGCTCATGCTATGAGTTCACCTCACTGCCACCTTCTTCCTTCACACACGCTGGAAGTCATTGACATACTTTTTGTTTAGTTTCGCCTCCCCACAATGCTGCAGTGAAAAGCAGAAGCTAAAAGAGGAAGTCTAACCATTGATCAAACATGAATCAACTGCTGATAAAAATAACCCTGTGGAAGCAGTCCAGCAGTGGCTCCTGCTTCCGTCTGCCTGCACTGCTCCCTCCAAACCACAAGATGACAGATCAACAACGTTTAACCGTTTGTATTCAGACGAACTGGACTGGTTTGTGTGTGTGTGTGTGTGTGTGTGTGTGATTGTGTGCATGCATGCATGAGTGACAATGTGTGAATGCCAAGTGAGAATCTGTTCAACGGTTTTCGGCTGTGTTGGGGGAAGGATGAGGTCTGGTAACTGTAGAGGAAGCAAAACCTGGGGGAACACACACGGAACAGAACACACACACACACACACACACATGAGCTTCTGCTGCAGCCTTGGCGGGAACTTGGCAGTTAGTTGGTGGCAGTGATGCCCGTCTGAGCCGGAGCTTCACCGAACCCCTATATGGCGTGAGACGCGGATCGGACGACGTGAAGATGCAGAGACAATGGTGGTCGTTTGGCAGTTAAGACCTAGCCCAGGTGAGACATTGGCAGTGATGGACATGACATTGAGCCCTTGCTGAGAGTGACACCTTGGCAGTGGGACCATAGTCAAAAAAAGGTTGGCAGTGAAAACGTCTGGGGAGTCTGAGGGACGTCTTGGGTACATCTTGACCAAGCCAATCCCATTGGTGCTCCCTCAAAGCGTAATATTGGCAGTGACATGCAGATGAGACGATCTTGAGCAGCGAGATCTCACTCAGTCCCCATAGGGATTAGACATGGTTCCGCACACTTGGAACCAACCCCCCCCCCCCCCCCCATCCCCACCCACCCCCCTCCAAGCAGCGACCAGGGATTCCCCCCGTCTCACCACCCCACTGGGAGTGAACAGGAAGCTGAGAGCTTGTGGAGTCTTTTTCCTTTTTACTCCAGTGCTCTGGTAGCGCTGCCTGGTCTTCAACAAAACTAAAACAAACATACGAAAAAACAAACTTTAAAAAAAAAAAAAATGAGCAGAACAAACCAGACCAGCCAATTGTTCGTATCTCTTTTTGTTGTTGTTGTTGTTTGCATTTTTCTGTCCTTTCAGAAAACAAAATAAAAGTCATTCTTTCTACCAACAAAAAAAATAAAATTAAAATAATAAAGCAGCATCCACAACATGGCTGTGACAGACTAGTTCTGGGGGGTTTTGGGGTCGGCGCCTCGGCCGCTGACTCCACAGCGACTGAAGGCCTCGGTAGTCCTCTCCTCCAGGGAGCGATTGTTGCTGGTAAAGGGCTGGGTGTACAAACTCTTACTGGGGCTGTCCAGGTCCAGGAAGTAGGGATGGGACAGAGCAGCATAGGCCGATATCCTTCTGGAGGGATTGAACGAGAGGAATTGCTGTGGAGAGAGAGAGATAGATATGAGATCATACTAATGATACCAAATATTCAACCTCAAAGAAATGTGAATGCACAGCATAATATGTTCATTGCAAGGAAGACAATGCAATAAAAAATAGCCATTCACATCTGCTCAATGCAAAAGGATGGCAAGGTGTCCAGTAAGTTGAGAGCAGTGGAGCAGAGCCAGGACTTACGAGTAA
>JASCIP010000075.1:7792418-7803081 GCA_034783695.1 Sardinella gibbosa | reverse complement strand
CCCACACACACACACAGACACACACACATTACCACCACTACCATACCTACCCCCCCCAGCCTCTTCCAAACACACTTCCCAAAATCCAAACCCCCCCACAATACACAACACACACACACACATGCAGCTACCCTCCAACCCCAGCGTCGGATGGCCTGGTCTGGGAAGAGAGTGGTTGCGTTGCGTTTGGGTGGGTTCTCCCTTACAGCCCGAGCACGTTCACAGGCCCCACTCAGCTCATCTGGTGTGCATTAAGCCCTCACCAGAGGCGAGTGAGCGAGCGAGCGAGCGAGGGGCATGGAGAGGGAGTGAGCACGAGATCGCCGAGGCGAGCCGAGTGCCGATTTGAGACAGGACCGTAATTACAGGGCTGGCTGAGAACGGGGGACTCGTTTTGCTCCGTCATCGCCATGGGGTCGCCACACCGTGCCGCGCCGGAGAGCCCGAGGACAGGAAGTGGGCAGGCCGCTCTTATGTCACGAGGGGGTCTGCAAGGCTCACCTCGTTGCCGGGCACCGGCGGGTTTACAACAGCCACTGGTATTGCGGTGGGTCAGTGGGTGGATGGATGGATGAGAAGAGAGAGAGACAGAGAGAGAGAGAGAGACAGAGAGGAGGAAAAAAGGAAACCGAGTGACCCAGACAGGATGGGGACATTCCTCTCCACGGCGGTCTCCGCCACATCTGTCCGCTCCCGTCATGACCTCACACAGCCTTCGCTAAGCTCCCGCGTTCATCCCCCTTCATGACTCGACTCGGGAGTTAGCGAGGTAATGACAGGCTCGCCCCCGAAACATCCGATAACCCCTCATTTCTTCATTAGCCTCGCCCACGCCTCCCAATTATTTCCTCATCACTGGCTTCCTAATTAACACAAGCAAGACTAGCATGCCAGTGCTGTTAATCACAGTTGGATGCAAGGCTTTTCCACATGCCAATAAGCCAACCAGAGGCATGTAAATAGCTACTCATCGTAGTAATTAAGACTTCAAATGACAGCGCTGGTGAGTGCTCGTTAACTGGTGATGAATTGTATGGGTAGATAACTAAGCACCAGCCATGAAATGATTCCTGGCCACACTGTCTCTTTTTTGAGATTGATTCCCATTAAATGATGAATATTAGAGTGGAAAAAGTGGCTGGATTAGACAGCATTAGGTTTGCTTTCCTTGCTGTGTTTCCTTATGCACTGTGACTGGGTTAATCGTAGGTGAAAAAGTGTAGGTTGTATTGTCCCACGCTCACTGACTTAATCATTTTCCTGAATGTAAAAAAAAAGAAGAAAAACTAAAAATGAGAACACCTATAAATCATTCCTGGATATACTAGAAAACAAAGGCGAAACCTCAACAATTACATAAATTTATGGCAGTCATAAAGATTTTTTTTTTCTTTCAGGGGGGTTGAAATCCAACACCCAATGTATGGCTGAGCGAAATGCAGTTCATATCAAATGCAATCAATCCGGTCACCTTAAGAGAGGAGCGAGACTGTGCTGAAACGGGCCCAGCTTGGATCTCCTCAGGAGAACACTTAAAGAGAGTATCACACTTGAGGTGGTCCAGTTCAAGGCTACAGCCACTAAATGGGAGGCAGATGGTTTTAAAACACAACCCCACCCCACCCCGGCCCCCCTAATGCACACACACACACACACACACACGGATACACAATGCAAACTCCCGTGGTTCTCAGACACACACACCGAATGGACCGTTTAAAAGTGTCACTGTCCTTAACGTCACAGATCCATCAAGGTGTGTTGACTCCCTCTGCCCTCGGGGGTAATGGTGAAAGCACAGGCCTGCGTGCTCTCTGTCTGCATCGAGGGTCACGTGGGGCCTCGCCTTTCCTCTCATCACCCTCTAAAATTGGGAGCCCAGGGGTCAGGCGTCACCTCGGCCAGACCAGACGAGACGAAACCAGACCAGACGGGACCGGAGGAGGATCTGCAGGCTCGGTTAGACTTGGTCACCGATCAAGTCGCTGAGATCAGGGGGCTTGTTTCGCGCTGTCTCGGGAACCTTGGTCTTGTCTGGTCTGGACTGTTTGGTTTTCAGGGGGGGTGAAAAGGATATGCATTCGGCAGCCTTGCTCGCTTACTTTCTCTCTCCCACCCACTCCCCCACCCCCCCTCTAGCATAACTCCCCCAATCCCCCACTAACGGATCGGATGCCGTTTAAAGAGCGGAAGACGAAAAAGCCGCAGAGTCCAGAGTAGCGTTCAACGTGACACACGGGGGGGTGAAGGTGGGGGTGGGGGTGGGGGTGAGAGAGAAAGCAAGGGAATGGCCGCACCAACCGCTCTACGGCTCTTCTGGGCGCAATAACGCAAATTACTCTGTGATTTGCCCTCGCCTTGACCCCTACGCTACTTAGCACCTTCTATCCATCTCTATCAGCCTCTGAAACCCCTGTGCACTGGCTGACCTCACGGGGTTAAAAAACTAACACCACCACCTACCACCTCCACCACCCTCTCTGCTAAGCGTAGCCAGGTAGCCTTGCGTGAGCTACGTCACTGGTGTTTACAGTGAAGCAGATGCCAGCAAGAACAGGCAGTTCCTTTCAAACCAATGTGACACAGAAGTTGGACATATGCAAATACACATGTGGTTTTTATTCCACAGATTCTGCCTGCTCCGACTCCACACGAACCCCCCCACACACACACACACATACACACACACACACACACTACCACCACCACCATCTTACTTTGGCGGCAGTGGAGGCCAACCTGCAATATAAATAAATAAACCGCCTGTCTGTCTGACAGGATGCAACCCGCAGTAGCCTCTTGTAAAAGATCTGGTGTTTGCCATGAATGTAAAACAATGAAATCGAACTCCATCCCTGTCAGTTCTGTCTTTTTCTTTATTCGAGGGTCGAGACAAAGGTTTCCGCAATGCTACATAGTTTGGACCTGAAGTAACCAATATTTAAGTCTTTCGAAAAAAAAAACAAAAAACACAATAACCAACAGTACTCTTTTTTTTCCTTCCCTCAGGAGGCAGAATGACTTAGTGCTTTTGGCTACTAAAGTGGCAATTAAGTGCTCTGTAATGAAAATATTAGTTCACATTGTCCGAGGCTGCAGTCAGGGAGATGAAGGGCGTCTGAAGCAGGCGAATAGGGGTCAGTGCCACTGCTTGCCGGGCCGGCTGCTGGAGCCATGGCTTATGACGCAGCATAAAACTTTTTAGGATCGACTCCACTGATTTACAAACTGGCAAGGGTCTCCCTGACATTACGGGGGGAGAAGAGGGTGGCCATTGGAGGGGAAGGTGGTTCGTGCTCCTTTTCCAATTTTTTTTTTTTTTTCTTTTTCTTTTTTTTTTTTCAAGTGTTGACTACACTCCGGAGATGTCGAATTGTAGTTAACAGCTGTTAAAACAGGCATATTTCGCTTTGGTCAATAAGCGAAAGCCCAATTAGGCAGTAAAACGGCCCAGTAAAGCAAGGTATCTAAAGAGTGCAGGCAGTGGCGCACCCAGCCCCGTTGGCCAGAGGCAGCGAGCTGAGCCATTTGGCAAGGGCCACGCAGACTCGGGGAGAAACAGGAGCTCCCATCTCAGGGCCCAAACACTGGTGTTACCCTGATTTATGGACGCAGGGGTTTATGATATGAAACGTGTCAGATTTAGGTCAGAAACTCATGAGAAGGTGAATGAGAATTCAGAAGTATATCACCCGTTACAGTGAACGGCGAGCTCCCACCATCAGGGCAGCTCAATTTGGAAATCTTCTTTTTCCGAGAATATATATATATATATATATAAAAGAAGGAGGGTGGAAAGGAAGAAAAGAAATGGTGCTCGGAGAGTTCATTTTTAAAACAAACTTGTAGAAACTCTGGAGAGATTATGGACCAGTGTTATGGCAACCATCATCATTATCATCATTATATCGGCATCCTTGTGCATATCGTCATGGCGCTCTCATTTTCTTAAGGCCACCTTTTTTTTTTTTTTACTTTTTCAGGGACGGCTACTGAGTTGCCTGTTTCGGTTTCTATTTATCTTTTACTGAGTAAATATTTGGAAAGTTCCTCTGGAGGAGCAAATTGGGTCACCACTCTGGGGACTGCTGTTGATCCCTCCTGTTGTAGGCAGGGCGCAATCCAACGAACCACTAACCATGCCAGAGGCCCAGTATTTTTAGCTGCCTGTGTATGTGTGTATGTGTGTGTGGTTGACCTCCCAGTGACTTCTGCACCTCTGAGGTTTGGCTATGTAAAACCTGACCTTTGATGAGCGGTTTTGCGGGGGTTGTTTCCTATCAAATGAAATCAGAGCTATCGTAGTGATCCCCTCGTACTTTCCTCGTTAGTTCAGGAGTGTTGGAAGAAAGCAATAGCCCTATTTGTGTAAGTAAGGTGTAAGTAACGCGACTTCCCTTTTTTCCAGGTAATTTGTTATTCTTCCTCGTTTGCGCTGTCCTGCCGCACGGAGCGCAGGAGATTGTTTGCAGTGGCGTGTGTCCATCTGGTTTCCGACTGCTTCCTGGTTAATACTCTTACCACCTGTTCAGACTTGACTCTCTCCTCTCTCTCTCTAGCTCTCTCTCTTTCTATTTCTCTCTCTCTCTCTCAACCTCGTCCTCCACACCAGGGGCCTTAATGAAAGCTGAGGCTCTGCCGTCAAATTTGCCAGTGACTCAATGTAGATGTGTCAGAAGAATTCATACTGCCCATGGCAGTTGCAACTAAATTGGTTTGAGCTTAATGGTTGACATTTGCAGGACCTTGTCGTATTCAGATTGAAGGTTCGGCAGTGGTGGTTTTTTTTTTCTTTCTTTTTCCCCTAAAATGCACAGCCTTATTTTAGATACGGCTCTGAATGAAATAAAATGACTAACAATCTGTCAATACCTTGTCAGGCAAGAACATAAAATCATTGATAGGAACGCAATGACCTCTGTCCTTCAGTGTACACACACTCTATATCAGTGATGCTAGTTAGTCCCTGTCTACTATAGCCTAATAAAGTGTTCCCATATAGAAAGCAATGCTTTCAGGGTTTTGGGGCCGCTTCAAACAGTGAGAACCATAGGGGCATAAACAAAACATTTCCAATGGTAGACCTACCGTGTAATTCAATGTCAAGTCATTTGTTTTTTATTGATAACTCTAAAATGATGAAGAATTTCTTCATATCCTTTAGCCAGTAAAAAGAGCTGACAGGGAGCTTTCATTTGATCTATGAATCTCAATTTTGACCAAAATGTCATTTACACCCACGTGCTTCTCACCCCTCAAATAGAGTAAATAAGAAAGGTTCCTTTTCCAGCATGCAAGTCCTTCAAGGTGGGGCCCACTAGTTCATTTCCTGGCAGCCATCAGTAACTATGGTCTGATGACAACCTCCAGTCTCTGGCTCACACTCACCACCCACCTGATCAGCCTGTTAATCAACTGTCTCAGCCAACACTGTGTGATTGCATGCGTCTATGGGGAGGGACTTTGAAACATGGTCAAAGAAAGAGGTGTTTTCTACAGAGTGCTGAGTTTCAGTAGACCTCTGCCAAAATGGCTGATCATTAGGGATTCTTGATAACACCTTTAAGATGTCTACATAGAAGGCCTCACTCTGTAAGAAGAGGTTAAAAACGTTATTTTCTGACGGATTCTGTAAAACTCTCTTTCTAAGAAGCTAGTGTTGTTGACAGGTTATGACTTTAGGAAAAGAGAGAGAGGGAACTCTCAGTCTCAGTCCCCTGTGGTGATAGGCAGTTTGAAACAGCCAAGTGTTGCTTTCTGGAGCCCAAGACTCATAACTCTCATGTGAGAAAAAATGAAGACTTCAATTCACATCATTAATGTTTCCCCAACTGTTTTCTTTAGATTGGTGGAGCGGCCAGACAGCGGTGCGTGCTGCACGACCCGGATTGTGATCCCAGCGACGCCCTTGTTTTCCTCCTCTCGTTACCGACAGCCATCAGCCCGTGACCTTGGATGTGGTGGTGGAATTCGATTTACATGAATGAAAAAAGACGCAACAACCCCCCTCCACATGTGCACACACACACACACACACACATACACACTCCACCAACCCTTCCTCCTCTATTTTTCTTCTGCCTGGACACTATACTGCCTGGCTACAGCAGTGGAGTCTAGATCATCTGGACTAGGGGGAAGAGCCATGGCATGGCCCCTTCCGTCAGTCCGTTTGCCGCGGTGGCCTCTGGCCATTCTTGAGAACTTGAGAATAATGCGGTTTGTCGACAGGCCGGCACACTTGGTTATAATCTCTTTTACTCTGTTTTCCTTTTTCACTTTCTCTGGAGTGAGATGTTTGGAGCAAGAGAGAGCGAGAAAGAGGCTCGTCGGCTGCGAGTGAATGGCCAAGGAAAGCAGTTCAATCTCTCATCCACAGGAAGGGCTCTAATTGCTTTTGTGCGAGGAGGAGACGTACTGACTTGGGATTGGATTGGGAATAGACCTTCCTCCTTAACTAGGAGCCTCCGGTGCGCCCTGCCTGATAGCAGGCCGAAGGTAAACTCAGAATCACTTTAAATCATAAAATTCCACAGAGAACCACATGCGACCCAAGAGAACTCAACACCACCCCCTCACCTCCGTCCTCAGCGCAGCTGTTCGATAATTGGCCTTGTACCGTTCCAGACCACTTTTATTCAAATGAAATAATCAAAACAAAATAGTTTCACCAGCCACTGGTTCAACATCTCGACCAGGTAAATGTGGCCATGCTCTGATCATGGAAAATGTGACCCCAAGGGATCACTGCGTTATTCGGGGGTTCGAAGATTAAGTATACCTGTCAGTTTCCCGTTTAAGTGCTCCAACGTTGACGCTGACCGCCATACACTAACACAAATGGCCACGCTCGCCCCCGTGTCTAGGCCAAGCAAAATAGGAGGCAGGGAGAGTGATGGCATGCCGCGAACTCCTACCTTCTCCTCACCGCCCACGTTTCCCTTTTGTACTCAGAATTACAGCTTGCCGCAAACCACGACTCGGTGTTTTCTTATCACGCAAAAGGCTGGTTTGAGTGCCACATGGTTGTTTTTACTATGATATTCTGTAACCACACACGGAAGCTCTGCCTTATACATCATATAGATTTTAGATCTAATGGGGAAATTTAAGCTGTACTGGGACGTTTGCAGATGTAATTAAATCTAATAACGTCCATATATCACAACCGGACAATTTCCTTCCCTTACAAACGGCCTGATTCCAGAAATATGACATGGTGAAGTTTTCCAGCCATTGTCCAGTAGGAGGTGACAGAGCACGGAAATAACTCACCGTCTCTCATTTGGCCTGCACCAGAGTAAAATTAATTTAGCCAAATTACATGTCTGCTTGTGCTAAGTCCTGTCTATCGTCAACATAGGCCATAGTATTTTATACGTCTAAATCCTCTAATCGAAAGAAAAATGGACAACAAGAAGACATTCCTTTACACGCTGCGTTCTATTCTATCAGGGTCTGATTATGAAACCAACAGAACCAAACGTCACCAAGTCAAGAGTTGCATTCTAATTGTGAGAAATGAATTTGCTTGTTGACATTTCAATAGAATAGCCTTAACACGATAGTTTTATACACAGTAAGATTATGAAAAGAAGAAGAGCGTTGGTCTAGGGTGTGCGTATGTCTGCGTAATATTCCAATGATGTGCATAATTATTTAAAGATATGCGTAGTGCCAAGGTGAGGGAAACTAGAACGTCCTTACAGGAGAAAGCCAGCGAATGCAGGGATCATGGTTATCTTCTCTCCTCCAAGAGAATTGGATCAGGTGCCTTTTCCAAAGTTTACTTGGGATATGCAACTCCAAGCAAGATCTGTCAAAACTATAAACTTTCCAATGACCTCAGGAGCAAAAACCACAACATGGTAAAACACACGAGACTGGTGTATTATAGTGTTTTGTTTGTTTTTCATACTTTTGTATTATTGATCTAGAGTGATATTTCACGTGTTTACTCTCGAGATTAAAAGTAATGCTCATCATATTTTTCCTATAAAAACAAAACAAAACAAAAAAACAAAAACATTTTCTTTCATTACTCTTCAAGGTGGCCATTAAGATCATCTCCATCAGCCACGCCCCTCCGGAGTACTCCAAAAAGTTTCTCCACAGAGAAATCCATGCATTGAACGCCACATACAGACATCCGAGTGTGGTATGTGACGTGACTGTGTGAGATCCACGACTCTAGCTGATATAGGCCTACAGTAGTCATGTTTTTGGTGGACTGTTCTTTCCACAGTGATAGGCCTGACATACAGTATGACTCACTTTACCAAAGATCTAAAGAACTTTTGGGGTTTTCAGCAGTCAGCACCCATTACTTGCCTTTCCTCCGACGTGGAATCTGTCAGCAAAACCTCAGCTGCATGCCACGTGTTGTGTTGCTACTGTATATGCTGTTCCTCTGTTGTGGGGACAGATAGTAGCCCATCTGACTCTTGGCCTGATTGGCAGCAGGAACATGAGGCCTATCAGCTCATATCTCATATAGACATTAGGGCATACAGTAGTCACCACTGACTTGGATGTCAAACACAGGCAGAGAATATGTATCACGTTCAGCTCTTTACTTCTTTGAGCTTTAGCCTGACAGTATGGACCACAGTATCTAACATTGTCAGACACTTTGTGGTTTTACTATAAATTCCAGCTGCATTCAGTTTTGACACGACTCGTCAATTCCCCTTTCCATATTCTGCATTCTACCCCCCCATCCCCCCGCATCCAGCTGTATGACATGTTCTACACACTCAAGCGGGTGTACCTGGTCAATTCCCCGTTCTGTGTTCTGTATTCTACTTCCCAGATCCAGTTGTATGACATGTTCTACACACTGAAGCGGGTCTACCTGGTGCTGGAGCTGGCCTTGCGTGGGGACCTGCTGGAGCACATCAACGCTGTGTCCCAGCACAAGGGCAGCCCAGGCCTGTCCGAGGACGAGGCGCGTGGCATCTTCCAACAGATAGTCAGCGCAGTCAAACACTGCCACAGCAATCACATTGTGCACAGGTGGGCAACCATGCCATGACTCGTGCCCTGTGACCTCTGATTCACTGACCTTTACTACATGATGGTTTAAGGAATTAGTTTATTCCGATTAAACTTTTTAATTAAACTTTTTAATTTTTTTTTTTAAATAAACTTTTTAATTTAAAATGTTTAATTCCGATTAAACATTTTTAGTGCTTTTATATTATTTTATTTTATTTTCCTGCAGGGACCTGAAATGTGAAAATATCCTTTTGGATGAGGGAGGCTTTGTGAAACTGACAGGTTGATATTACATATTTAACCTATCTTTACTTTTATAATTTACTTGATCACATAAATACTTAGATATCTTGCACTGGCGTGTGTTTTATGACTTAAACTGTTGAGTATGTCCAACAGCTCAGCTATAATCCCAATGAATAAACAACTCTGAAAACTGTAATAAGTAGCCCACTGTATCTGGTTGGCACATGTCTTGGCAGACTTTGGCTTTGCCAACAGCTACAGAGACAAAAATGCCTTGATGAGCACCTTCTGTGGCTCGGTGGCCTACACGGCCCCAGAGATCCTCCTGTCCCACAAGTACCATGGAGAGATGGCTGACCTGTGGAGTCTGTGAGTGCTGTTTGAGTTGTCCACTGGGCTCCAGCCTGGTGATAGCTGTTTACATGCAAATTCCTTAATCCTCCTCCAAATTACATTTTTGCTTCATTGATATGTTTTTATTATCTTATCAAGTCTTTGTGATTTGATGAAAGTGGATTCACAGTTGTGTTGTGTAGTTGTATGTAGGCTGATACGGCTTGACATGACCATTATTACATAATAGGGGTTACACTTTATTTGAGGGTGTCAACATAAGATTGACATGAGCCTGTCATAAACATTACATGTCATGAACATTAATGATAATTTTTTAATTGTTATGAATATCATCAAGTGTCATAAGTTTTTTGCAATGTAACTTTGACACTTTGGGATGCAGGCATTACAACAACAAATGACATTTTATGATGTTTTGAAGTGTCATCACATGTCCATGATACATGTCATGTCATGTCATGTCAATGACAGGTTAATGTCACTCTTATATTGACAACCTCAAACAAAATCTGCATTAGGGCCCATGAACAAGTGTGCCCACCTGTTACCATTATTACACAGGATTTGCTGACCTATTCTGAGCAGAATACGGCTTCACTACATGCCTCAAACTTACTATTCTATAAGTGTGTGACAATATAACTCCTTCAATTTTTAGACTTCATTTTGTTTCAACCAATAATGCTTTTATACTACAGCTTTTATACAATACATTGCCAGGCGCTTTGGACTAAAACACCCACCATACCATAAACACACTGAAGTGAACAAAATATCATCACCTCTTCAGCCTCCTCTTCACTCTCCGCCTGCAATGTGTCTCCCCTCCAGAGGGGTGATTCTGTATGCCATGGTCACTGGGAAGCTGCCTTATCAAGAGAAGCATCCCAGAAAATTAGTTCAGCTGTTCAGGAAGGAGCTGCCTTTCCACACTCCCGTGTCCTCAGGTAACGACTCCCTGAGGTGACACTTGGCCACTAGTCCTCAAGCAGGATTGGACAAAGCCAGTGAATGATTTTTTTATTTTATTATTTTGATAATTTTTTTTTGGGGGGGGTGGGGG
>JASCIP010000075.1:6652605-6663263 GCA_034783695.1 Sardinella gibbosa | reverse complement strand
ATATTATGAGAGAGAGAGAGAGAGAGAGAGAGAGAGAGAGAGAGAGAGATACTTTATTAATCCCTAAGGAAATTAAGGAGAGATGCATGCATGTCTTATTGAAAGCCTTAAAAGAAAGAAGAAAAAAAAAGACTTAAAAGTATGTTCAGATGTGTTCTTTGGAACAAACTACATTTCTAGCATAAGCCACTAGCAACCGTCTCACTAAGGCCAGAATAAAGACAAGGTGTAATCAGTGATGGATTGATGGAAGTTACCTTGGCCTCTTGAGGACTGCTGGCTTGATGTTGTACTTGTCCCCAAGCACGGGGGCAGAGGGGGGCTTCTTGGCGGGCATTGGTGTGGGGGCATCCATCTCCAACCCTGAGGGGGAGCATTGAATGTATAATATAAATTGAGGCAGAATGTATAATATAAATTGAGGCACTACTATGACTCATTACATTAATGTAAGGCAGAGGGCATAAGCTAGTCAAGTCTAATGACCAAACTTGAGCCCATGTGCGCTCTGAGCTACTCACCTATGGAGCGGATCTTGGCATGGCTTGGAGCGTGAGCCTTAGCCTTCTCCTTCTTCTTCTCCTCGTCCCCACTCTTGCCTTCCGCACTTTTCACCTCAGGCCGTCTGCCCTCCTCTTTCTTCTTCTTCTTGTCTGAGAGGACCAAAACATCAAACGTCAAAATCATACATTTAACATCATAAATAAGTGAATTAATAAACTAAACTCAAACTCAACTCTTCAGAATTGAGGCAGTAGGAAATCTATTGGTAAGAAACATAGCCTGTAGACACAACATCAGGAAAGTAAGCATGACTGAGCATGCCGGAATGGAATCTCTTACCTGCGGGGGAAGCTCCGCTGCTTGCCACACTCTGGGAGCGGATGATGCTCATCCAGCCTTCCACCAGCACCGCGGCCAACTTCCTCAACTCTGGTGGGGAGGAAAACGCAGGCACATGTGGGTCACCAAAAACAGCCGTACGACAGCATAGGCAAAACAGCTGAAGATTAATAGATTGTGATACGAAACCATTTAGTTATGAGCAAATACACATCGAGCTGTGGGGAAAATTACCTTCCGTCTCACCACACTTGCTCAGTTGCTTCACAAGCTTGGCAGTGTTGTTCTAAATGGAGGAAAAAAATGACTTAAGTAAGTTTCCAAATATATAAAAAACTTTAACAGGAAGTTACACATTCGCAGTGGCTCTTCAGTGCACCCTAAGACAATGCAGGCTTTCCAAGCATTTACCTGCTTGAGATGGTCCACGGTAAGAGGCAGCTTCTGCAGGGTCAGGAGAATCAGCTGCAACAGTGGGGTGTTGGTGGTGGTCTTGGAGTAGGTGAGCCATGAGTTCAACAGCTTGTAGCCACCCACACGAATAAATCTAGTGAGGGACCAAAGACAAAAAACCCCAAAACATACTGATTAGCCAGTAATTTAGCAAATTTTTTTTTTTTTCAAATTTAATTAAAACATTTTGAATAGAATAAAATTATTTCTCAGAAGAGCTTCCTACCTGTTAAGAATGTCATGGGACTTGGTCTGAAGCAGGATGTTCAGGTACATGCACCTGCTGACCATCTTGTGAGAAGCCTTCATGAGACTGTTGGAAAGAGAGAGGAATGGGGGGATTTTTACATCAGTGATCTCACTTATTAAAATCATCGGTGATTCATTCGTTTCAATGCTTTTTTTTTTTTTTTTTCCTCTGGATGATGGACACGGGATGAATGTAATATGCATGATTCATTGCAGGCCTTTGATGATTTTATGACTATAAATGATATCAGTATAATTTATGATTATTGGTAATTAATGTAATTATAATCATGCTTATTGACGTGAACATGAGATGGCTGAAATGTGATGGTGATTTGACACATGGACTTGGTTTAAGTGGAATAATTGTGTGTGTTTATGCACACATGTTCACCTGAAGACTTTGGCGACTCCCTCAAGGCTGCGCAGCTCGCCATCCTTTCCAAGGAGCGCCTCTACGCCTTTCAGCACCTCCCTTGGGTCAACCGGCCCCACCGCCATTGGTGCAACTGAGAAAGACAGACAAGAGCGTTACACACACATATCACACTCAACACCCCCACACTCCCTGCCCAGTCTATGAAGCAGCGCAGTGTGTTAGGTGGCTGAGGCAAATCACATGACTGAGGTAGACCATCTGTAGCACTATGGGGAGTCATACAACTCCCACTGCACAGGGCAGTAAAAAGACATGAGAGAATAAGGTCACTGCTATCGGCTCTAACTGGAATGTTGAATGTCTTCTGAGAGGAGCTCATTGGAACCAAGCTTGCCAAGGGGTCATTTCGGGCAGATTCCATTCCACAGCCAAGGCTGGCATTCTGAACCATAGTGTCAAAAAAGAGGAAAAGCGACACCTGCCTCATGCAGCTCTCGCAAGTGAGAACGAAACATTACTTTCGGCTACAAACCAGCACTAGTCCAAAGACTACACAACAGACACAAGAAAAGAAAGAAGCAAGTAGATGTGACAGAACTGAAGACACTGTAGTGGCAATATGAACAGTCACCAAGTATTTCCCCAAACTATACCCCTCCTCCAAAACAAATCATTATCTGTTGCTTTCTCTGTACCAATAATATTTCTCTAGAAAGGGAACTGTTAAAGTGTTTATGAGGTGCTTTGCTGTCCATCATTCCTTCTATGCCAAAATATTTGGTGTGACCTTGTCTATAGAAATGAGTGACTACATTTAGAATTTTAATGGGATTTCAAAATATTTGATGTGGGGTTAACATTAAAAACAATCTATATGAATATGTAATAAATTATAGCTCATAAGGATTGCCCATGTCAAATGTAATATCATATAGCTAAGGCAAGTATTAAAAAAAAACAAAAAAACAATGACTATAGCCATTATTTGAATTGTTCTGCTGATTGCTTATTAGTAGTAACCAGTAACAATGTAAACATGACTGACGGGAGGTTTATGTCAGTAATCCAATATACGTCTAGAAGTAGAATTATTAAACAAATGTGTGTATTTGAAACTTTATGACTCACCTGCTCCACAGTTAAAGCACTTTAAGTGAACTTATAGAGAATAAGAGGTGATTGTGAGTTTGATTACAATAAAATGCAATTTCACTACTTGTATGTACATTATGTTGTACTAGGCTATAGTATTTCAATGTATGTGGCAAATAAACTCCTGAATCCTGACTATGCATACACACTTAAAGTCAAAGACCACATAAATAAAAAGGAAGGGAACTTAACATGAGCAGTGTAAAATGTAATATCTTAAAAGTTTAGGTTTTTTTTCTCTCAGCACCTTCCTTGCTCAATTTAAGGGCAATGGGTTTATACTCTTGTTTACTTCATTGAACAAACTATTGATGTGGTCCACTATATATACTTATGTTCTAAAAGTGGAGATGTTACTTTTATTGTACTTTCAATTTCTTGCTATATGCAAGTTTTTTTCTCTCTCAATATCACTGACAGGAAGAGACAGGCACATGCAACACAGTAATAATGGTTGGGGGACTAGAATATCAACTAAATTCTCTGCCTCAGAAATAATAACACACACCATCACACCGGACCACACACACAAATATACTTACAAATCGTCCCTCTCTCTCTCTCTCACACACACACACACACACACACACACACACACGCGCAAACATACACACACACACACACACAAAAAGTATTCTTCTAGGAGGACCAAGTTGGACTGCATTAGTTGTCTGACCCGTGAGTGTGGGTCAACGTGTATTCCAGGTCTGCCACTGCCAAAGCCAAAAAAGGCTCTGATGGCAAAAAAAGTAGAGCCATAATAAAAAAATTGTGAAGGATTTAGAAATTGACAATAAACTTATGAAGCTGAAATGCAGTCTTATTCTACAAAATATTACAATGTTTTATACCATTATCATTTCATTACAACAAAGTAAATCAACACTGGAGAGGGAGCTGTTCTTATGAAACAGGAATGCCAATTGACATGTGACACTACTGCCATCTAGTGGTACTGTATGATTGTTACTGTGGAGGAAAGTTAAGTCATTCTCTAACAAGAGCCACCATCACATGATCAGACAAGAGCTCACACTACCCCTTGAGTCCATCATCTGACCGAAAGTTGTCATGCACAACTGGCAATACAATACAGTCCAACTTCCAAAACTAGTGCAATCGAGGGGGGAGGGGCGTTCCTAGTTATGGAGAAATGTCTAGCGACGTCATTTTGCCCTGCCTCTGCAGTGGCAACTATTTATACCTAATCTCAAAGGCTCCTTAGAAGCCGAGAAAAACACTCGAGTCTGACTTGTCAACTGACTAGTGCATGGTGGAGACTGCAACATGTATCCTCTTGCTGAATAAACTTGAAATTTGGTTTATGTGTCATCTAAACCACCAGGGCACTGAATTAAGCATGCATTGTACGGTTAAGTATCAACTGTACAAGTGTCAATTTGAGACAGTACAGTCTTGACACTGCCCTTTGTAATCAGGGCGAGTATTGCCATTAATGACTATGATCTGTCAAATGTCATGTGAGAAATCAGGTTTGGTCTTACCCGTTTAACCGTGGTTGTAGAAGTTTTTATACTCTCACAATTCAGAATCGAACTCCAAAACACGGGACATACAACAAAATTCCTGAAAACGTCACAGCTGTTATACATATACACACACTTAACGACACTAAAAGCATTAGGATTCATGACATGAAAAACATTTGGTCTTTACTTTCAACAAGTATCACCACGCCAGTGGATGCTCATCTGCAAGCAGTAACTTTACACTATGACGCAACTAAGAAAAAGAAAAGTTGGTCAATACAGCAATAGGAGTGGGGCAATTTACAGGCCTATAAATATTACATTACACACTCCTCTCCTAAGAAATTCATTATACTGATACAATTGTAATTAGCCCTACAATGTAAAATAAATAAGTCCATTTACTGTCTTACTTATACTGAATTGCAGCTAATGCAATATGCGTTCTCAATACAGGCTTTGTTAATGAAGCTGCTACAGTGGTCAGATGAATAAGCCATATGTCAGACACCCTGGCTTTCATAGCCCAGGTCGACACAAGCTGTCCATAGAGGGACGGCCCTCTGACGCAGTGATTCGCTGAAGCGCTTTTTTTATGGCCAACCCTCTGGGTTAACCCCTTCAAGACGGGCATCGAATAAAAACAACTGAGCGCTGCATGAAGAAACCACGAGCGCCATTTTGAAGAAAGAAAAATACGTCACATAAACTGTTGGAACATCGTGCAGCTGTCTACCTCTATTATTCCAAAATACAACTAATGGTCGTAAAAAGTCCATAAGAAAATCCGATAAAAACGAACTCGGTCCGAGTGGAATTATCGGGGTGATGGCTCCGACTCGTGTTATTCCAGAAGTCGTACAACCTGAGCCTCCATTGCCTCGAGTGTTCTCAACAAAGGACAACCTGTCCGCCATTTTAGAGCTAACATTACAACCGCACAGCAAAGATTTCAAAGACTAAAATTCCCTTGTCTGTACACCTACATCCACACAGACCGCAATCTTTATCGTGAGATTGCAACGTGAAATTAACTACACAGTTAAGAATAAAAATTAAGACACAGTAACTACGGAAACGGAATCTGCGCGAAAATACTAACTAGCCAGCATGAAAAGCTAACATTCAAACATGGTCAAGTCACAGTAAAAAAAAAAAAAAAAACACTTTATAAAAGAGTTCTCCTTTTGGATTGCAAGTCCATAATCGTCAGGTATTGCAATCTTTATGTGTAGATTGCGTTGATTGGTTCCAATGAGCTCTCCCTTCAAAAAGACTTAAACGGCATAAAAATTAAATCACTTCCTGCTTCTTACCCTTGGCAATCTTTATGTACAGATTGCTTATGAAAAGCGATCTTGGATTTATACTGCATTCACACTGATTAAATAATTTCATTGGCAAACCAGTCTCGCACACAAAGAAACACAGGGCACTCAGCCGCTGTAGACTTTGCTGTGCGAGCTCATATGCTAACTATCTTGACCAAATGCTTAAAATAGCTTAATCCAGCTATCCTAGCAAGCTAACTCGCTACATTCGATTATTTTCTACTAAACTCACATTCATGGCAATACATGTTATATATATTTCACTTCATAACTATAATTCTTCAAATTTAGGATCAAATCGGTTTTGAAAGGCAACTTACTATTTATACCTCTCCTCTGCGTCTCGGGTAGCTAATATATTGTGCTTTAGCTACAGCAACAAATCTTTCAGTTATAACAGTTTCAGAACGTAAACTGTCATGACTTTATATTATGGATGAAAAATTGCTTAATGGGCGGGATTGTGATAGCTCTAGGTTTTCCTTCTGGAACAGTCTGGAGGCAAAAAGTAGTAATCAAATGTCCATTACTTGAGTAGGAAAAAATAATGAGAATTTTTGGTTTTGGTCTTCAAACACTGTTGAAAATCCTCGACGCCAGATCTTCACTGAGATAATGTTAGCCAGACCTGAAACAAAGAACAAAAACAATCGACACGTTAGGAAAACGGCATCGGAGGTGGAACGGTATCTTCTTACATCAACAGTCGGTTCTTCTGATGCTTTTTAGATGGGATGTGAAAGAAAAACGATAAAAAATAAGTACTATTGTTCAAAAAATGCGCAACACCACCGGCCACAAGCTTAGGTACGTTTACTCACCTCAGACAAATCCAGGAATGATCTAGAAAGGGTGGGACTCCGTATATATACCCTATGACGATTTTTACGTCATTTGTGCTCTCGAGAACTCTCGTACGTGAAGTTTCATGAAAACAAAATGGAGTTCTATGTGTGATCCCTCCCAGAAAACGACCTCTCTTCGCTTTGTGAAGGACAAGTATCTGCCCTTCTATGCCCATCCCCCATACATTGAAATTAGCAACACATCAAACTAGACATTTAAAATCGTCTGACTGTTTATTGCATCAGACTCGAATCACAACAAACAAGTAAAATAAACGTTTTTGAAAAATATTGCATTGTTCTTGTACCGAACTTTCATAGTTGACGAGATAAAGAACCTAAGATGGTAACTACAGCAAAATATTTTAGTTAACGTTATTTTTTTTACTTTAAATTGACGTTAAGATTAATATTCCAAAACATTACATTTTACTAAATAGAAAATTTAAAATACTGAAAATGTTTAATTATCTTCCGTTACTTTCAACTTTGACCTTTCATACCACTTTGACAACCAAAATGGCGGCCCACTTGAGAAGCATTGGAAGACTTGTTTGTCGGACTAACATTGTGCATCAAAGTTTGCGAGAGGCTTGGGTATGAATTTTTCACCGAAATAACGTTTTCTTTAATTCATAGCGTCTTTATTCAGTTATTGAACAATGGATTCCATAATGCTAATTGTATTCGAGTATGCTAAAAGGTGAGGCATTGTAGCATTGTAGCCCTTAGCTTTCCCAGCGGTGAGCTAACGTTAGCATAATTTGCCTCTGATTTAGCCACTGTAAAAGTTACTTTGTTTGTAAGTGAAAGAACACCGAAGTTACATATGCTTAAATGTGCTGTGCCATGTCTTCTTTTTCTTTCCTAAGGGAGGAAATGTAACGCTTACATTACCGGTCATGAGGTGCCACCAGGTTGGAATTCCCTGTGTGCAGGTCAATCGGTCATTTTGCACCCCGGCATCATCTGATCAAAGCGGTGCAGAGACTATTGATGCTTTGTCCCGGTATCAAGACAGACCATGGGATTATTTAAAGAGCGAAGGTAAACGTATTTCCGGTGAGCTTTGCATAGAGAATTTAACTGTACATCAACTTCAAAAACACGCTATCCTTATAATTTGCAGAGTATATTGAACGCTATGGATCAAAACCAGTGTGGTCCGACTACAGAAGGAACCATAAAGGGGGAATTCCACCGCAGAAAACACGTAAAACCTGTATTGTGCGTAAAACTCATTGCCATACCCAATCACACAGGCTTACTGTCGCCTTCGGGGACAATATTAACTGACATGAGTTTTGTGTCTACAGAGAGGAGAGAAAATGTGCAACAATCCTTGTCCTATCTGCAGAGATCCAAATGTTATCATTCACTTCCAGGTATGAACTACTGTTTTCACACTATGACTTCAGATCCCATCTCAAGAATTGTTACTGCATTCATCAATTCATCTGTTTGTTCATGATGTTTGCTTCACTTACAGAATGTTAAGTTGTTGAAGCAGTTTGTTAGTCCTTACACAGGTCAGCTTTTGGATCCAACACGAACAGGTGAGTTTTTAAACTGGAAGTTGACGTAACCTGAATGGCATGGTAATGACACAGGGTAATGCGTGACACTTATCCCTTTTAGGTGTATGCATGAGGCAACAGAAACTTCTTAGTCGGGCCATAGAGAGTGCTCAGGACCATGGTATGTATTTATCTATTTATTCATTCACCCATTTTCTAGAACAAGCAAGTTTAATGAATGTCTCTGCCTAATCCGTTTCTCCAGGCTTGATGCCTGTACAGGTGCCACATGTGGACTTCTCAGGGGAGGACTACTCTAATTCCCATGCAGCCTTGGGAAGCACCCCTCCTCCCTCAAATGTAAAAGCTGGTGAACCATGGTATTACTGGTATGGAACCTTGACTCCAGATGAAAGGGAATTGGCACGAGTGAAGAGGATTTACAAACCGTACCTGAAAAACTAGTGTGCATTTGTGGAGGTTCACTGTAATGTGTGGTGTTAACTGTTCTTTTATAAGGCCTGCACTTACATTGTAGAGAAAAAATAAGTTGTAGTTCATTGTCAGACTGTCATTACTGTTCAGTGAGACCTGACATGCACTATGAGTAAAACTAATCTTCATGTGGTTGTTCAAAGCATGGCAGATCTTCCTGAAATTCCAAAATCACTCTACTCATGGAGTACATGGGTTATCAAATATTGATCATAATATTTAATAAATACAAATATGAATAACATTGTGATGCAAAATTCATTTTATTTGCTTTGACAATATTGAATATTGAGACACACCTATAGTCAGATGTTTTTTTTTTATTAGTTATTTATGAATGTCCATATCCAAGGCTGACCAAAGTATATATGCAATGCATGTGTGAATCTATCCCCCCCCCAAACATGATGTGGCCAATGTCTTCTACATGGCACCTCTGAGGTCGCAATTCCTCACTGAATACTCATGTATAATTCTGTTAAACACTGATGAATTCGGACACCTCATCATGGAGGCAGACTAAGGAGTGTGTTATGGCATTTTACACACTCAACTCTCCCTTAAGAGCTTAAATAATTCAACTATACCTTTAGTCACAAAAAGTACATTTTCTGCCTGTTTTTGGTTACGTGGCACATTTTTTCCCAAGCCTAGCCTTTTGTTACATTCTTGACTCCACGTATAACTTGCGAACCTTAAACACTTCAATAGCAAAGCAGCCTAGTGCACACAGCACAAACTCTGTTGTTATATGGCCAAAGGTTTTATTTAAGGGTTGTATATGTTGTCGTTATTGTTATTTGCCATCTTGGTCATCAGTTCTGAGATCAGTCTTTGGGTTGGTGTACCAATGTCTCCCCAAGGGCCTCCAGCACCTCACGTTTGTAGTCATCAAAGTCACCATCGATCTGGTTGATTGACCGGTCTTCCACTACCCACAGCTGACACTGGGTCTCCGTGATCAGACGGGCATCATGGCTCACAATGATCACGGCTGAGAAAGATGAAGATTTGCCATTAATAAGGAACCACATTTATTTTATTACAGTAGCCTATACTACTTACAGTAAAACATACTTTTTTTTGTTAAATAACATACCTCCTTTATATTCATTGATGGCATCAGACAAGGCATCGATTGATTCAATATCCAAGTTATTTGTGGGCTCATCCTATGAAATAGAAGAGAAAGTGGTTATCAGATTCAACTATAAATTTAAAGAAAGCTGATGAAGTTGTTGATCAGGACAGAGGACAGATGAGCAATTTAAGTGGGGAGAAAAAAACTCACCAAGATCAGGACATCAGGTTGTCTGCATGCCAACTCCGCAAACACTACTCTTGCTTTTTGACCTCCTATACAATAAGAATCAAAGTATTTGTCAGTTTCCAAAGAACTTCTGATCAAGTATAATTTAATATGAGAAACTATCAATCTCCTCTCATAGTGTTAAATCAGTTGTTTTCTAATTAGACTGATGCTGAGGATACAAAAGTGGCGTTGCTATAGTTACCGGACAGTTTGGAGATCTGGATAGTGTGTGCATGACTCTCCAGGCCAAAGCGGCCCAGGCACTTCCTGCTGTCCTGATAGGGCAGATTGAAGTTCCTCTGAAGGTATTCTGTGGCCGACTCTTCCATGTTCAGCTGATCAGCGTACTGCTGGTTGAAGAAGCCCACTTTCTAAAAAGGCAGAAAAGAAAAACAACATACAGTGCTTACAGTTGCAATCATAATCACCAGTTACCAATTACACAAATTTTACTATTTCTGTGTGTATTTACAGCCGCGAAAGGCACCAGAATCACTCAATGGATCAGATGGTGAATTGGGGCTGACAGGTCCAAGATTCAAGAAAAAGGCAACAACTTACAAATAATAGGGTAACACCAGATCCATAAAGC
>JASCIP010000075.1:5737281-5750510 GCA_034783695.1 Sardinella gibbosa | reverse complement strand
TGTCCCATACTGTTAAATGTGATCATTCTGCTCTCAGTCAAAGACAGCAGTGGACTTCATACTTAAACTCGTCACTCTATGCAACAGGTTTGACATGTTCTTGATGCTTATCTCTACGCCTTAACAGTCATTTATGTAGATAATACCTCTAATCAAAGTTAATTAGCCAGTTATGAGTGTCACTCACTGATGAGAACATACTGCACAACAGGCATGCTTTGTAAGAGCTTCCTCCTCTTTTCTAGCATTCTTTCTTCAAACCAACATGGTTTCACTTGTATCATGGGTTTCATGTCCTTAGCTGCTCTACAGCGTCCTTATTTTGTACTTTGTCTTCTCACGGATGTGCATTTCCTCTTTTTTATCCCACAGATAAGCCCACTCACTAAGCCTCTGTTGCTTTGTGCTTTTGCCAATAGCCAAACACAACAACACAACATTTACCTACAGTATGCAACGTTTTAAGTTTTAAGTCCTATTAGTTTGTGAGGAATAAGAATTTAAAATATGGAAAGTGTGGAGCTTTGAGTTTGTGGAGTGTTCTGCATAGAGCACATGATTACTATTAGTCACACAAGTAGGGCTGTATTAGGTTCTTTTTTGTTGCTTTGGAAATCCAAATCCTACATTGCATTGCATTCATTGTAACATATATGGCTTAGGCTATAGGATATATAGGCCTACTAAAATTATCAGACGTATACTCATAAAAATATACTATAGCATACTACTATAGGAAAAGTCAGTAACACAAGTTGTTTGTACTTTTAGTTACAAATATAGCCTCCTTATACACCCTTTATTATGACTAATACTACTGATGAGTATAGTAGTTCTATTTCATTTGGTGGCATGTAAAGAAACATCTTTTTTTATATAGCCTATATTTTATAGCCTAGTATACTGTATGTACTACCTTATAAGTCCTTGCTGTTAGCCACACACAAATCTCCCACTCATACTTAGTCTGAAAATAAATCTATGAAGTAGCCTACAAGAAGAGGAAGAAGAACAGATACTAAGAATATATCCTTTATAAAATTAGCTACTCAAACAAGCTTACCAGATGTCTTTCTGATTCACTTTACTTGCCATGTCTAATTTTCAAATAATCATCACGTTCATATTTACATGTACAGATTTACAAGAAAAGCATTTGCAGAAATGATCATTCACATTGCAGTTAGTAACCAGTTTACAGTGCCTCTAGGAGCCACAACACCTTTGGTAAACAGCACATCATCTTGGGCTAAACAGGATATCGAAAAAAACAGCATTGGTAAACATTAAATAAATGAAAACAGTTGAACAAAATGTACAATTTAATACTACATATGGTTGTAAAAGAAAAGTAGACATGAATACTGTGTATTGAAAGTGCCAGTAAAACTGACACGTACATGACTGCATACACTATGTGAAGACATGAAATGGGTCTGTAATCCAACAGATGATTATCCAATCTACATTTTACAAGTCTTTTACAGTAAACTCTGATGGGTTCTGAGAAGCAGTTCCAGAATGTAATGGCCCTCGGTTGTTAGTGGGCCTCTGCAGGATTTCAGCACTTCTGTTCAGGTGGATTTGACGAGTATTTCAGGCCACATCTAGGTTATCGCACTGCACACCCATCCCACCACGCTCAGACTTTGATCCCAGCTTCAACATTCCTCCACGCGAAAGCTGCACTGATCTGAGTGGGAATTACCTCGTTCTAATCAATACAGGCTAAATGTCGGAAGTGGTTTCAGCTAAGGTGTCAACGTGGTGGTCTCTTGAACTCTTGAAGTGCCAACAGTTTCCCTGTTCATCCTCATGCAGTCACTGTCAGAATTGTCAGGTTCCTCAATGTTGGGCCCGTGTTTCAGAGCTTGCCTTCTTCGATCAATTTATTGAGGCCTCCACAGATTTTTGTGAGGTTTGGCCACAGTGGTCCATCGTGATTGTAGAGATTGGTCAGTAGATCCGGGTCAGCATAGTGATTGAAGACGTGACGGATGCGATCCAGGGATTTTGGTGTTAGGTGCTTCTCAACCAACTGCAATAGTATATCCCGACATATGACCAAGTTGTCTATCATGATGGCCTTGTCAAACGTGAACTCTACCTGAAAAGGAGACAGGAAGTAAAGTGATTTTTTTTAATGATGGGTGTATGGATAACTGGATGTAAAATGCCATTTTATGTAATACAGGTTTGTAAGTATTCTCTAATCCGCCAGTACCACTTCAGAGGAAGCTATACTTTATCTGAGGGCCAAGTTATATTGGCTTACAGAGTCATAGGATTTCTGGTAAGATATTATCAGGTAGGCCATAAGAAAAACAAGTCATTTAAAGAGGTTTCTGGGCAAATAATTAGTTCCACTGTGTGTCAGTGGGTTTGGTGATTTTTAGTATTTACCTGCCAATCATTTTTTCTGCCGATCAAAGCATATTTCAGAAGTAGGCCCAGTTCAAGCGTGACTGATCTTAGGCTGACATTTTAAATTGTATCACATGTGGGAATGAGATCATCATTGAATTTAAGGCCAGTGTGAAAAGTTATTCAGCCCTAGGCCCATACTGTATGCCTTCTTACTATGGGTCTGGTGTAGATTAACCCCCATCTGTTTAATTGTCTACATCTGGAACACTGTCATGTTAGGGTCTGTCATTCTGCTTACTTCTTGAAAGCTGATGGCTGTCATCGCTCCGTGATGTAGCTTCTTCTTGAACTCCTGGGCGAGGGAAAGCTCATCGGCACTGAAGCGGTCATGGCGGAAGAGCACTCCCACTTTAACCGCCACTTTGATCAAGTTCTTGACCACTTTCTGGGCCTCGTTGCGGTTGCCTGTGTGCTCCTTGGACACCCGGTAGAGTTCGTCCAGGATTTCGCTGCTTGTGTCATCGATGAACATCTGCACCACGGACTTGTTGGCCATGTGACTGAGGATCTTTTTCTGGGCCTTCATAGCCATGTTTTTTGAGCTGAACGTCTCCATTTTCAATCTGTGACTAAAGTGAAAAGTAGAGGTTACGCAAAAAAAAAAAAAACACTGCTGTGGTGGAATGTTGCTCTTGTTGGCCTCTTGTGAGAGCTGGCCAACCATAGTGACTGAAAAACTGAAATATTAATAACTAACCCGCATAATAATACATAGAGTGGATAAGAGGAATTCCCATAACAAATAAGTGTAAATGGACCATGTTGATAACATTGTTGATTACAGTGATAGATGATTACACTGACAGACAATATGTAAAATGCAACTGAGTGAACTTCTTCAAACAATGTGCCACTGTCCACTCCAGCTTAAAGCCTACTTGTTAACTGCCCCACAGTAGGCCTATCCATTCCATTAGAAACTATCACACTGTGCCCACAAGGGGGCGATATTCGTCACACATTTTGTAATGATTTGTCAAACCATAGACAAGTACCATTTTGTAACTTTGGTCTGGCCTAACCATAATACTGAAAGCATGCAAAAAGCATAAAAATATGAAAAGAAACTTGATGAAAGTTTGGGGGCCTCCCAATGTAGTGCTAGATTTGGGACTCAATTTAAACTGAAAGTGGATCCTTGCAAGAACCAGGAGATGTTTGAAAAACAAAAAAAGTCAATGAATAATAGTTACGTTTGCACATTTTGATCTTAACTGAACAACTAGTAAAATTCTAGACAAGTTATGTCCCCATCTTATAGATCTTTTATGTGATCGCAAAGTCTGTTTGAAAACAACACACATTGGCTGAGAACATGAAGCAAGACACCTCAACCAAGACTGACAACTGTAGCTACCAAGATATGCTAACATGCATATGTAACTGCTGTAACATAACTTAGCAAATTGACAGCAAATTGAGAAAATAATTAAATTCTCTGCAGCTATTGCATGCCACTTAGAACTAACTACCTTCAAAGATCGAATACATGTACATATAATTTGGAGATGCACTGACCTGTTTTTGTCTCGTACTGTTTGTGGTACCTTTTTGAGGAAGTTTCACACTTCCGGTGTGCAACTGTGTCAAAGCATCTAGACTGAAAATCACCACAATTTGACTTTGAAAGTCAAAATGTGAAAACAACAGCAAAGGATAGCAAAGGTATTGCCATGCTGCACAGTTTGAGTGCATGAGCATGATTTTATGAAGGCCTAATTATTTTCAGAGTGGCAGGAAAAAAATAGATCTATATTCACCACAACATTTGTTTGTAGTCAGAGCATGCTTATTATATTGCATTTATATTTGCCTATTATGCCCATTTCTCACTTCCATTTCAAAATACATCCCTATCAAGTTTTTAATGCCACCTGCCATTTCAATGACACAAGTCTAAATCTACAGTCTATTTTTAACAGCACAGAGCAGTGTAACAAAAAAACAAATATCTCCTTTATTAGCAACTATAAAAAAACCCTGCTAGTGCAAAGCCATTAAAAATTGTTCTTTTATTTTGAGTGGCGATGTTGAATTATCCTGTTGAGCACGGGTAATCATCAGGTAGCCTGAAGATTGATTTTCTGCTATGTAGCAACCTTTTGCATAGTACAATAAAGATGTTTTGCTTCCTACTACTAACCGCACACTGTGTGTAGATGGTGCACACGGTGCAGGCCTCACCCATTCAGCTTAAAACAGACCTAAAACCTAAAACAGAACTAGTGGTCTTGTGTGGATTCAGAAGGCAGACAGAGCAATCCCTCTACATCCCCTTTTATGGCTGAGGAAAATTCCAGATGACACTTCACCTCCTGGAGACTCTGAAGTCCTAGACAAAAGCATTGTTGAATCTCTAGATTTGTGACTGGAGAACTGTTGCCAGAGGCACATTGCCACAGAACACAAGCATGTCCAGCAAGTATTTCTTAATAACAAACATGTACTGTAGACCCATGGGTGTAATTCAGTTGGCTTGTCCAGCTACGAAAGAAAAAGGAAAATATTTTGCACTGAACAAGAACATTGGTCAGTGTGTCAAAGGGATATCTGAGCAGAGAGAGAGTCCAAATTCATATTCATAGCCACAAGTTGGTATTGGTTTGAAAGTCAGAGAACATAAGCATCTGTAGTTAAGCTTGGCATAACTTTTTTTTGCTCTTATTTATTTTTGCTTGTTGAGGAAACCGCATTTGAAATCTTTTAAATGTATATTAAGTGGTTATAGGTGGACGAAAGCTAAAACCTCCTGTGATACTTCATACTACTCTTAAGAATGGACCTTTGACACAGTTTCAAAGTTAAAGACCAATCTGTCTGCAAAGGACAGCTCTATTGAGACTTAAAAGGCAATGCAGATAGTATCTGTTTGATCGCTGAAGTCCTCCATGGTGTGCCCACAACTATGCTGAGACCAGGGCAATTGAGCAATCGCCACGACCGCGAGATGCCAAAATTCAGATGTGGAAGAGGAAGTTGACGGTGGGTGCAGACAAAATTGCTTGTGAAAAAAAGACCTATCACTTTGACTATAAGCAAACAAAATGTAATTGCATAACTGCTGCTATGACTGTTGTACAAACTGACATTCTGCTAAACATATGCAAGGGCATACCCACAAAGAAATGTATACAGCTGCATTTTGGGACAAGTAGAGGACAAGAGCACGTGAGGACAAGACGAGTGGCACCCATCGCCTTACTGTTCCCTGTTCAAGACTGTTCACCCATTGCCTTACAAAAGCCATATTGCGAAACTTGAAAGGACACTTGAAATGCCACATTACTGGGCAGCTCTCAGCCCCTTGCAAATGGTGTGGAAAACAAAAATCAAAACAAAAACAAAAATCACGCTTTTTAGTCACATGTACTGTAAATCAAGAGGTGGTTAGAGAAGATGTAGTCAGAAAGAATAGGTTACCTTTTTCTTCTCGAGGCGACAGCAGGCTTCTACTTCACTAGTGTCACGTCCGTCAGAGGAGCCTCTGAGGCCAGACTATTGCATTGGTGCTGCTCGTCAACTCTGACTCAGAACGGTAGCGTTGCAATTTCACAAGGAGGAACTCAGTAATTTTTTGGGGGCACGCCCCAACATGTGAATCCAGCCTCCCCTGTAATACCCCTGTACTTGCTATAAGTTTCATTTTCTTGTTCTTGCCTCACTGGTATACAGCTACCGTGCACAATTTTTTTGATCTTAGTCTGCAGTCTAAGCTGTGTCTACACAGTATGTGTTTGTTAAACTTCAGTATGTTGATTGTGGCACTTTGCTTACACCTTTTCTGCTTTAGATTTTATTTGTTTGCTATTCTGAAATATTATTTTCTGTGGTTAGTTGGTGGGTTGGATTATGATAATTTTTCAGTTCAGGCTGTAGGAATATGGACCTGTTACAGGATAGGGCCAGTTTCCTGTCCATCCTTAAGCTTAGTCTTTAGTCCTAAAAGCAAACACAACTACTTTTTTTTATTTTTTAATAAAATTTCTAGCCTAGCTTAGAACTTGTTTGAAGTCACAGAGAGCAATATAGAACTTTTCTCTATTTCAAGTGAAGCTGTGTTCCATATTTTTAAGAATTCTCAAAATAGCGCTTAATAATTATGGCTTGGATGTTATGATACACTCAACCCATGATTCATAAGCGTATTAACACCTTCATTATAGCCTTGTCAAAACTGGACTTCCTGCAGCCACACAGAGACACTGCATATATCGTCTTTGTAGACCACTATGAATAATTTGGTGGATGTAAAAAAAGTGGTAACTGACTTTCAGTTTTCACTTGAAGAATATAAATCCAGTCAAATAAATACCTCCGCCAAGGTTTCGATCACGTTTGTTTGTCTGTCTGTCTGTCTGTCTGTCTGTCTGTCTGTCTGTTTGTTTGTTTGTTTGTTTGTTAACCCAACTCAATAGTACTGCACAGATATGGATTAAATTTTCAGACAAAGAACAGATGATTCAATATTGATGGTGATCTGTAACACCGTCTGGAATACAGTATCTATTGGGTCAGTGATCCATATTGCCTTGGCAGAGGTCTACGCTCTCTGAGTGCTTCTCTAGTTCACAGTAAAACATTACAGGGGCTTGGAGAAGTGGATTGAGGTCTTCTAAAGCAGCATGTTTATTGGGTGTGAAACTAAGCTTCCTAAAAAGTTGCAAACAACACCCAAAGATGTTCTAGCACTGCTGAAGGCTTGCAGACTGATGACTTTATTTGACGTAATCAGCTATGTTGTGCTGTGAAAGTTATTCTTTTCATTTTTGCTGTCTGTTCCTCCTAGTTGCTATGCAGAACTCCATATTCACAGTGCATATTCTGGAGGGTAAGTGATAGTTATTTCCTCGAATGAATGAAATTGAATTTGCTGTTAAGAATGTTATTGATTGCCAAATTTAAGATGCTTTGTACATACGGTAACATGACCCCCTGCACCTTCATAATGACCCTGGTTCTCCGTGACCAGTGCTTTTCTCTGAACCGTGATCGGGTTATCAATTTAACCCACTGTTCCAGGTTTAGCCAGTCTGACAGATCTGGAGTTGCGATGGAGCAACGGGGTCGGTCGTCATGGCAACGCACAGGAAGTGTAGTTGCAAGTGGTTTCCTGATTGCTCCACCAATCAGCTATTTCTATCTCGGAGGGAAATGACTAAGTGGACAGATAATTTACAGAGAGGGGAGACAGAGTGTGGGGGGAGGAGCTGTCCTCAAAATTATCCCCCCTAAAATGTCATCTGACCAACCATGGGGTCACTTACCTCAACATTCAAGCATTCTATCAGATTGCATTTTCTCAGGTGAATCGCTGTTCTCGCACATGCTGTTTCCATTACTAAGAGCAGATCCAGGAACCCATAGTTTGATTTCAGAAGTCTACTGTACAGCTGCACATTTCAAATCAAGCCTCAGTCTTCCCTAATAGCGTCATTTGCACATAGGCTATGTGGCCATTTGTAATGTTAGCATGTGTGTGTGTCATTCAGACAAATGAAACAACTTCTGAAGTCTGTTTCCAAAGATGCATTTGTTTGAGAGGAGCAACCGACATTATGCATAATGTGTTCGATCTTTAAGACTTAACCTAAGTAACCATAATGGACTTCTAATGGGTATCGGAAAATAGTGTTATAGTTGCATAAACATCAACTAACCTGTTTGTCCTGATAAAGGCTTGCTAACATGTTGTGTTTTTTGTCAATTATATTAATGTTGTGCTGCAAAGCCTTTACTTGCATCACAATTTCTTCAGATCTGAAGCACTACATGGTGTATAGTGTAGATGGAGACAGAGAGTGAATATCAAATGTGTTTATCTTACCTTTGTATGCTTACATTCACATATCATAGTAAAAAATGTTTATAAAATTATACCAAAAGTATCAAAGCAGCTCTCAAAAATAAAACAACACATTTTTACAGCACATAGTGGTGCTTATATCTTTTTTTTTTTTTTGATGAGCAAAACTTTTAAATATCTGGATGTGTTTTAATACTTTCGTCAACATAAATTTCAGTAAATATCTGATGACAGAAGCCACAAATTTCCTGTTGTTTTTCATCTTGGTCCTGCACGTGAGCTCATCCTACTCGAAGACGTGGTGATCAAGATAAGAAAGGCCCATTTCTGTAGAAATGCAGAGTACTTATCTCTCATTTAATCATCATCATACTTTTTTGAGGATTAGAATCGTGATTCTCAGCAACCTTGAAATTTCTTCCGCCTGATCATTGATGGCAATGAATAACTTGAGTTTTCAGTTCTCACTTGTTCTTAGCAGATGAAAGCTATAGTGTTCTGCATTTTCCCATTAAGATGAATGTAATATTCGCCCTTATGCTTTCTATACATTGCAAAACTGAGTTGTCTTTTTGATGAAAAGATGATACTTCTTGTGTTATTGTAGAAGGCGTGATTATCATCAGGCATGCACATGGTGGAAATAAGTTGCTTATGTCTGCAAGTAATGTCAGACAGGTGTCTTGACCTTTGAGGGATCGTAATGCTTGTCTTCTATCTATAAGTCCCTCCCATTACCTGCCCTGTCATTCTCAAATATGCTGACTTGAATTGCCGGCACATTGTGGTTTCTAAATGAGAGGTGTCAGATGCTTCATGTCACCTTACTGGCTCTGATGACTTTTGTCACTGGGCCACTTATATACAGTCACAATAATACAATGCTTTTCAAGGGTAAATGTCACATGAAACCCAGGTTTTTCCCGCATTGTCATGTATTGTGGCGTGCAAGTCAGATATTGACAGGCTCTGCTATAAAGGGAAATTACGGCTGGAAAAGTGCTATAAATTTGGTACAAACTAGAACGTAATCTGCCAGTACACTGACAAATGTACCAAATACTAAAGTGGTATGGAAAAAAGAAATTCTACTTCTAATCTGTGTAATTTTTATATGCCTATTTCATATCACAGATTTTATACCTCAAAATCATGTGAGATTAACATGTAAGTGATATTCACTGAGAGGCCGGGCACTATTGACTTTTATTGGCCCGGGTAGCGGACGGTGTCAAGTAAATACAAAGATATGTGACAATGACGTGAAAATGTAGTAGACTGTTGACAGTTACAGTAACAACTCCCACTACAGACAAGGAAAGTCCGGAAATACTGTATGTATTTTTCTGTCAGAACCTCAACGGCCCTTTGACAACTACTTTTACCACTAGGGGGAGACAAATCTCTATAGCAGATGGTGTAACTTTTGCATGCTGCAATACCACTGAAAGCCAACCAGCAGATTGCCTACTGCTTTTTACAAGATTTAACAATGTTGTTTAGAACAGGAGGGAAATGTAACATTAATTGTTGGTTGTTAAATGAAAATCAAACTAGTAATTGATTAGACTACAATGAAACAATCAAGGTCATTAGCGAATTAAATAAAAAAAAAATTAAAAAAAAGCATTGAAGTCACCCTGAGCAATTAGACTTGATGTGAAACATTCTGGTTGCCTTAACTAAAACAGCTCAATTAAACTGACTCTTGCACTTGATTTTGTAAACAAATAAAATCCTCTTTGCTAAGACATTTAAATAAAAAGTCTGGTGTAAAATTCAGAGGAACAACGAGAAAATTTGATCAGCCTACTAGACCAAAATGTACAAGGCAGCAGCTAACATAAAAGGGGCACAGAAAACTGAAACACACTTTCCTTGCCCTCATTGGTTAGTGCTCGCTGTGGTTTCACTTTTCGCCATTTTTCGTATCAAATTGTCTTGCTCCTCATCCTAATGAAAGCGTTCTCTGTGAGGATGAGCAACAGGGACATGGGTTGATTTACCTGCTTGATTGAATAAATGAGCAAATAATGAGTCTCGAGTGGCTTTATTCTCTCAGTTATCACAATCACAGTCCAGTATATTAAGGCCTAACACTACAGCATCCCCTTTACTCATCACTGTGGTGTTTACAGAAGACAAGACAGGCAAGGCAACATCTGCACCTCTGTTGTTTGTATTCATTCAAGTTATGCAACTGTTCTTCGAACACCACTCCTGTCTCACCAAAGTAATCAGGAAAACACCCTTGCTGTCTGATACCTTCTAGCCTACCTCAGGAGGCACTGGCAGACTGTCTGCAGCGCTTTCTGGATAGGAGCACTTTGTAGGTACAAGGGTTGGCCAGACAAGGGAGGATGCCTGTAGCCTCTCCCTTTATAAGTTAAAGTGTTGAGAGCACAGCTGCAGGTGTATGAAATATTCACTCAAAGCCAGTTGTTCTCATCAAAGATTTAGCATGGGCGCCCCTGCCAGTGACATATTGCGCTGTGCTTTTTTTGTTTTTTTGCCTACACCCTACAGTACACGTTCGTTCAGTCTTACCTGCAGTCCAGCCCCGACATCCTCTGCTGTCTTTTTTTCATCCCCCACTAGCTTCCTCTGTCATGTGCCAAAACTTTATCTTCTATAGTCAAGTCTGTGTAGACTTGGTGAGGATCTAGCACAGTACAACCCCATGCATTCCTTCAGCAGTAGGCTATCTGATCTGGCTCAGTAGTTCAGACGGCTCAGAACTGAGTTTATTCGGCATGCAGTAAATGGAGTGCTGCTTTTGCTCTTGACACTCATATGAGAGTCAGTGGCTTTCATTTCTCATACAGTGTGCTATGGTGCAATTGAAGGCATCATTAACCAGAAAATGCTTTGCCACCCAAAAAGATGAAAGTCGAGATTGCCCTTAGGTCTTGGTCTGTCTGTTTGCACTGATGAAGACAAGGATGCGTCTCCCACCCACTCCCTGCGTCTCACGAAAATGCAAAAGCTTTTTCGAGAAAGTGCATCGCAGTTTTGAGATGTCTGCCATGGTCGCCTCCCTCGCAAAAAAAGGCACTTGCAGGCCAAAAAACAAAAGGTTTAATTAGTCAGCAAGAGTGTCTTGATGAAGTTTGGGACACATGAAAAGGTTACTTTGTCATAACTCAGCAACACTTTGAAAAGACACGCTCTGAAAACTGCCCAGAGTCAGTAGCGGGAGAGGTTTAAAAAAAAAAAAAAAGAAAAAAAAAAGAAAATGCTGACTACAGCACAGATTTGTGTCACGCAGCTGGGATCGTGACTCAGATGTGATTGGCCCCATCCGAGCCACCTCTAGCGAGCCGACATAAGTCATCAGAGCATCCATTCACTAACGCTGCTTTGTGTGCAGTGAAAGAAAAGTCCTTTGAAAAGTTTTGACTGCTGGAGATGACAGATGTATTATTCCCTATGTGACGAACACATGCTGACAACCGATAGGGCAGCACAGACATATCGTGATGTCGGGGTGTTGTTGATGCTTGTCTGTTACAGCCCGTGCTTCCCCATTCCAGCTAACCTTTGTAACATATACACACACATAGGCCTACACACACAACACACACACACACACACACACACTCGCACACGACACACCTATGAAGACTTTAAATGGAGATTTAAACCACAAAAGAAGCAGCATGGCCCTGATACATTTCATCCAGTCATCACCACTATATGACATAGACTACAAGGGTAATGTATTCTCTAGCAAAACGTGGGATTATTTCTGTTTTTACTTTACTGACATATAATGGGTATTTATCTGAATGTCTCAGAGAGAACTACAGTAAGTGTGATTAATGACATTAACTTTTATGTGACACAACCCCCTGCCTCTGCTTTTTGAAATACCAATTTTACCAATGATTTTACATTTTATTACAAAGTTACAGAAATACTTTGTTGTTTGTTGCTCTCATAAAGACACACACACACACACACACACACACACACAGATAGCCTAGACACACACACACACACAGAATGGTGGTAAGCAGGTGGGCTAAGGAGCGGCTGTAATTAACACCTGTTCTCTTCCTAATCCTGGAATCCACAGAAGATAAGAGAGAAGGCGAGAGGACAAAGCGTGCTTACACTTATTAATCTACCATATTATCCCAGTCTCTCCTGCATGACAGTGTGCTGTGCTGCACAGAGCTGTCAGCACAAGAACAAACATGAAAGAGATGGCTGATTACCCAAGACAATTAGAGCTTTGGTTAGGGACCGCTGGGCATTATTGCATATGAAGCCAGTTCTGATGTGGGGAGAAACACCACTAATATGGTCAGTAAAATAGTCCTTTATAGTTGGGGTTTTTTTCATCATAAACACCCCAATAGATGAATTAACATTGTATTGTTCCCTTTGATATGGTTATGTGATACTATAAATAATGACCTGGCAAATGCAGTTAACGAGACAAATGAATTTCCAAATTAAGATGCATCTCAGGTCCTTGGGGTCCTATGGAGAGGTGTGCCCTTGCCCAGCTTGCTGTGACGTTTCAAAAGAGTGAACATTTCACACATTACATGCATAGATAATAAGCCCAGACTTCACTTCACAAAGCACACCTAAATAAAAGGTTATCTAAGCTGCAGAAGAGGAATTTTCATTAAAATATGTGCCTGCATTTCACCTTGGGGTGGAATCCAGGTAATTCAATTCAAGTTAGTGTAAACTGTCAAATTTGCTATTTCATTAAAACTTCAGACGGAGCGGAAGCAAACAGACAGCTAAGCAAGGGAAGATAAGGCCCCGCAGTCGGCAGAAGCATTGTTGGGCCATTTCCATTTACCCTTTTGCGTTATTAAAATGCAAAACCCTATAGATGTGATATACAGTACAGTAGACTGGAATAAATTCTGGATTCTCCGTAATAAGTTTCTTTCGTCTGCCACACTGCTGGTTTTTTGCAGCCTAAACATTCAGTGGTAATCCTAATTGTCAAGGTTCTCGCGGACTATAGCTATTT
>JASCIP010000075.1:5411231-5423137 GCA_034783695.1 Sardinella gibbosa | reverse complement strand
TGTCTCCCCCCTTTTCTCTCACTCTCTCTCTCTCTCTCTCTCTCTCTCTCTCTCTCTTTCTATCTCTCTCTCTCTCTCTCTCTCTCTCTACCTATCTCTCTCTCTCTCTCACTCACTCTCTCTCTCTTTCTCTCTCTCTCTCTCTCTCTCTCTCCCTATCTCTCTCTCTCTCTCTTTCTCTCTCTCTCACTCTCTCTCTCTCTCTCTCTCTCTCTCTCTCTCTTTCTCTCTTTTGCTAGCTTTCCCCCTCCTCTTTCTTCTTCTGCCATCTCTCTTTTTCTGCCTACCTTCCTCCCTCCCTCTGACTCTTCTGTCTTTCTTTTTCTTCCACCTTTCTGCCTGAATTTCTCTGAATTCCCTGTCCTAATATCTCAACATCCTTTTGCATAACGACCATCTCCCTTTTTATTTTCTTGCTTATACAGTTTTTTTTTCTGTTGTTGTTGTTGTTGCCCTTTCTATTGTTTGTCTTATAATATCTCCCTCAAAGCAAATATGTTTGTAACATACAGTAGCAACCTAAAGAATATATGCTGCTGCCGTCGGAATGTATATGCTGTTGTGTAGGATCAAAATGGCGGAAAAAAAAGAACACTCACAAACATCCCGAGGCAATATGAGGGCTAGTTTGTGCTGCTATTGCTCTGACTTTTTGTGTTTGTTTGTTCGAGGTTTACTATGACATGACAGCCATTTGAAGGGTTCGCTGATGAGGATGTACCGTAGGCTATGTGTGCAGGGCTGCTTGTGCCACGAAGGGTTAAATCTTAAATCCAAGGGTTTCATCATTAAGCACTTCATCCACTGGCCCCTTATTCACTTTTCATCTAAGTGCGTTAAGGGAACCAGTGTGTTCCACCTTAATGTTTTGGCAGTTTGGCTGCGGCATGAAAGTACCCCATTCTTCCCGTGCTGGCGCCAGTACAGAGAGACTGGAGGCAGGAGCGGACTTCCTCTGGTCATTTTTCACAGCCTGTTTTTCTATCGATAAATCCAGCCGTGACAGTTAGGGCTTGGCAAATGTATCATTTTATCCAATTTCTTCATTTTTACAACGCCTCTACACTTGTGTCGTATGAGTGGGCTTAAATCTAATGGTGTATTAGGCTTGTTATGCAGACTTGCGGGTTTCAAGCTCGAAGGAGAATTGCTCAGCAAATTTTATAGGGACAGAATGAACTCTATCACTCTGGATAGGAAATTAGCTTAGACGTGGAATGCAACGAAGAGAGCCCACATAGCATGCTAAAGTTTAGACTACTTTGTTTGCCTACTCGCATCCCTCTTCCTTTGTTCTGCTCAATAGTGACTTACAGTCTGGCCAGGTCATAGTCTATTATGTCTGTTGCCCTTTCTCTCCTTCTGTCCGTGTCTTTCTCTGTGTTCCTCCCTCCCTCCCTCCCTCACACTCGCTCTCTTTCTCATTCCCCACCCCCCCTCCCTCTCTCTTTCAATCCCTCTCGGCGCTGCCAAACACTCAACTCCCCGAGATTTAGTACGGCATGGACCGTGACAACACGACATGTCATTTCCACTCGCGTCTCGCTGCGACACTCAGCGCGAGCTTCCGCTCCCCGCTGCCAGCTCCACTCCAGCGGGCGCCGAGCGGGCGCATCCCTGGCAGTGGCTCAGCCGCAGCCTTGCTTGCTCTCCGAGGGAGCCCGGAGTGAGTGGCACTGTGGCAGGGGAAACTGGATCAAAGTCAGACACAGCCTGTGCCCTCTAACTGCAGGAGAGAGGGGGTGAGAGAAAGAGAGAGAGAGAGAGAGAGAGAGAGAGAGAAAGAGAGAAAGAGAGAGAGAAAGAGGGAGAGGAAGTTTATAGGTACATAGGAGAGCACACCGAGTGAAAGTCCTTCAAATGTGTTATGTTGATGTAAGAGCTACCGGTGCCATCTATTTTGAGAAATGATGGCATGTTTTACAGTAGAGGAGATGCTGCTGTACGCCGTACTGTATGACTGTGGTTAGAATCTGCATTTTTGCGGTATTACCGTGTAACAATCACAGTAAAAGACACAGCCTTACTTTTTGGGAAATAAAGGAATGCACTTTATGTATGAGGATTTGTTTTTAAAGATTTTTGTATGTGCTGGAATTCAAGTCCGTGTCTGTCAAGTGTAGTTTTGCTGTGGTGCCTGCCTTCTTTTTGCGCCCAGCGTGGATTTTTATGTATGGATGCCTTTGCCCTTGCTGAGCAGGGAGGTTCGATAGCTTTGTTAGTCTGCGCAGTGGAGGGTACTATCTATCATAGTCAAGATATGGATGTTTGCCACTTTATAATTGCAAACCAGTGTCCTCTACCAGGACTATTGACAAAAATTCCTTTAGAGTCATTACACCGTCACACATAAACACAAGCACCTATACAAGGGCATTCACTCTCACACTTGTGCACTCACACATGCACAGTGAATACAAACAAATAATAAACTCCTGAAAATAGTCATCAATACTATGACTATTTTTTTTATCTCTGATATTGTGAAGGCTTGGATGTTCACAGAGATAATACAAGATATGAATCATTCAAAATCCTATTATTAGCTACATGGTCGTGTTATTAAGGCAATTACACTCATTGCTGTCATTTGTTTGTTTTCCAGTGTACATGCCTGAGGATGAACTCAAGGCAGACAACCCAGACGAGGAACACCTGCAGGACGATGGTCTCTCCCTGGACGGGCAGGACACTGACTACCCCTGCACTGAGGAGGAAGACGGCAGGGTTCAGCTGAGCTACCAGAACTCCCCTCTCAGCAATGGCACCAACCCAGATGCCGGGTATGGCTCTCCCCTCAGCGACACCAGTGAGCAGCTCGCTGACTTCAGGAGCACGTCATCCAAAGATGGCGGCCGAGACAAAGAGGCCGTTGAGGATATGGAGACAGAGGCAGGGCTCTCCCTGCAGGACAGTCTGGCCCAGATGAAGGCCATTTACGCCAACCTGATCTCGGATGCCTCCTGGTCCAGTATCACTCAAGACATCATGAAAAAGATGGCGGGTGGAGACAACAGCAGCAGCAACAGCGTGTCCAGCATCATCAAAGAAAGCAGCAGTGTGGCTACGGCTAACTGTGTTAGCAACAGCAGCGCTAGTGCTAGCACCAGCACTAGTACCAGCACCAGCAGCTGCAGTGTGCCCAGCAACACAAACACTGACACCACTAACTCCACTGCGATCGCAACCACTGTTAGTGCCGTAAACAGCAACAGTGCCACCATTACCAGCAGTGCTAGCGGAGGTATTACCTATGACTGGCACCAGGCAGCCCTGGCTAAGACCCTCCAGCAGACCCCCTATCACCTGCTGCCTGAGCCGAGTCTCTTCAGCACGGTGCAGCTGTACCGGCAGAACAACAAACTCTTTGGGCCAGTGTTCACTGGGGCAAGCAAGTTCAGGTGCAAGGACTGCAGTGCAGCTTATGACACGTTAGTCGGCCTCACCGTGCACATGAATGAGACGGGGCACTACCGTGACAACAACAAAGAAAAAGAAGACGATCACGGGAAGAAGTGGTCCAAGCCGAGGAAGCGGTCTCTGATGGAGATGGAAGGCAAGGAGGATGCCCAGAAGGTGCTTAAGTGCATGTACTGTGGCCATTCGTTTGAGTCTTTGCAGGACCTGAGTGTCCATATGATCAAAACAAAACACTATCAGAAAGTGCCTCTCAAAGAACCAATGCCTGCTCTTGCAACAAAGTTGATACCCCCTACCAAAAAGCGAGCTTTTCAAGAACTGGTGTCCCCCTGCTCACCTGAACCTGTTGTCAGCACACCAGGTGTTCATTTGGCCGAGAGCTCCAAAGACCAGAAGATTGCCAACCCTTACGTCACCCCCAACAATCGATATGGGTATCAGAATGGTGCCAGTTACACCTGGCAGTTTGAAGCACGAAAGGCCCAAATACTCAAATGCATGGAGTGTGGAAGCTCCCATGATACACTGCAGCAGCTAACAGCTCATATGATGGTGACTGGGCACTTTCTGAAAGTCACCAACACAGCCTCTAAGAAGGGGAAGCAACTTGTGTTCGATCCTGTAGTTGAGGAAAAAATTCAGTCCATACCCCTTCCACCCACCACCACACGTCTGCCAACCCCCAGCCTCAAGTCACGACCTGATTCACCCCGGCAGTCTTCCGCCACTGAAGAAAAGAAAGTCCAGCTTGAAGAGAAGACTGACGTGACACATGAGTCAGAGAAAAAATCTGGACTGGAGAAAAAGATCAAAGAGGAGAGAGAAGACGATACGTCAGACAAGACAGAAAAGTCAGAAAAGTCAGAGAAGTCAGGCCATTTTAAGTATCTCAGAGAGGAGGACCTTGACGACTCTCCCAGAGAGGGATTGGACATCCTCAAATCTCTGGAGAACACTGTATCCTGTGCCATCAATAAGGCCCAGACAGGGGCCCCCACATGGGGAGGGTACCCAAGCATTCATGCCGCATATCAGCTGCAAGGTACAATGAAGCCATCCATCCCTGCAGTGCAGAGTGTTCAGATGAAACCCACCTTCAATGCCAACAGTTTAAAGTCACTAGGATCGGACATAAACAACCCCATACATTCTCCCTGCAGTCCATCCTCCCCTCTCAACCATAAGAATAATGTGTTGGCCATGGAGGAACTGGTCGAGAAAGTCACAGGCAAAATACCTCCAAAAAAGGAAAGGGAGAACAAGCCGGCAGATCCAAAACCAAACATAAGCTCAACAAAGCCATCTCTGCTTGTAACAACAGATAAGAAACCAGTCTCTCCGCCTGAAGACTTTGCCAAACCTGTAAAGAATGGAACATCAGAGAAGAAGCAGGAGCGTCCACCAAGTCGTGAGGAGAGCCGCAAAGAAACACAAGCCAGCAGCGTCATCAAAAATGGAGCGGAAACAGCCAGACCACCAGTCAAAAATGGCTGCAGTAATATGGGAGTAATCACAGACCAGTCGCCCGAACAACCATTCATCAACCCTCTCAGCGCTCTGCAGTCTATAATGAACAGTCACTTAGGAAAGGCATCCAAAGCAGTCAGTCCCTTACTCGACCCCCTAGCTATGCTGTACAAGATCAGCAACAACATGGCGGAAAGTCCCATGTACAACCCAACGCAGGCTGAGCAAGTGGACCTCAACAACCACTATTCAGATTGCGATGACCAGCCCATAGATTTGACCAAGTCTAAGAGCAGCAATGGACACAATAGTAATGGCACATCCACAGTGATAGCCAACAGCAACAACAATAACAACAATTCTAAAAATCACAGCAACAGCATCATCAAAAACAGCCAGCCCATTATCACTGATCTGATCAGTGAGGTCTCATCCCCGATGCGGGAAAATGCCCTAATGGACATCTCTGACATGGTGAAGAACCTGTCAGGCCGGCTAACGCCAAAGTCTTCCACTCCGTCCTCCATTTCGGAGAAGTCGGATGTGGATGTGAATGCTTTCGAGGACACTCTGGAGGAGCTGACCCCGATTCAGAAAAGGAAAGGCAGACAGTCCAACTGGAACCCTCAACACCTGCTTATCCTCCAGGCTCAGTTTGCCTCCAGTCTACGGGAGACGCCCGACGGGAAGTTTGTGATCACAGACCTGGGTCCTCAGGAGAGGGTCCACATCTGTAAGTTCACTGGACTCTCCATGACCACCATCTCTCACTGGCTGGCCAACGTCAAGTACCAGCTCAGACGCTCGGGCGGCACCAAGTTCTTGAAGAACATTGACTCGGGCCAGCCTTTGTTTCTGTGCAGCGACTGTGCCTCGCAGTTCAGAACTCCTTCGGCGTACATCAGCCACTTAGAGTCACACTTAGGGTTCAGTTTGAAGGACCTTTCTAAGCTGTCTTTAGACATCATGAGGGAGGAACAGGCAGTCGCAAAAATCATCACAGACAAGACTTTCAGCGCACTCGGTTTATCCGAGGAGGACGCGAACGGCATTTATCAGTGCAAACTGTGCAATCGGACATTTGTCAGCAAGCATGCAGTCAAACTGCATCTGAGCAAAACCCATAGCAAATCTCCAGAGGACCATCTAATCTTTGTCACAGAACTAGAGAAGTTAGAGAAAGCTTGAAAAAGCGGAAGGACTGACCACAAAGAATCATTGCACTAATATATAATAAAAAGCACTGCGACTAAACTGAGTTTTTGAATCAGTCAGGCTTGTACTCTGAAACTGCCTAACTGGAACTCTATATTTTCTTTGTTTTTTTTCTTGTTTTTTTCTATTCTATTTAAATAGTGTCTCGATGACATGCATGGTGTTTTACGTCCTCTGTGAATACCAATTTACCCTTTTAAGTTTTATTTCAACTCTTTGTCCTGTGCAGAACTAGGAGAAAGTGTGTTTTGGTCCACAGGAATTGGGAGGGAAATTTCAAGGAAAATTGAATGTGTAATTACACATACACTTACAAGTCATTTTGGAGCTAAGCCAGAACCCCTTGAATGAAAATGCATTGCCACACTCTGTGGAAGAATGTCTGATCTTTCGTGAAGAAAATGTGATGATATGGTGAAATCAGTTTGTGAACTTATATTGTTATTGTGTGATGGAAAAGTAACTATTGGCTTAAAAATACCTGACACAACATATATGCATTAATACTTAATACACAAAGGGGCAAAAGTGTCGAAATGTTACACAATTATCTGTAATTTGACATGGCTGCTTTTTGTCAACAATAGTGAATTCATTTTTAAAAATCTGTTTTTACTATCGTTGTTAAATATCATTTTGTAGTAATTTGAAATATATGGTACAAGTTCTATTCCTCATACGGTGTGCCGCTTTCATTCAAAACTTCAGCATACATGTATATTTAAATGATCGAACAGAAATTGTACATTTCCATCATCATATCTTACCATTTGCAACATGGGAAGCTACGTATAATTTCTATGGTGTGAATTATTTTATATTGTCAATTTATATAAAAAAAATAAATTCAGATGAAATATGTACATAGATATAAACAGTATATACAAAACCACATTTGTTTGTATTCTCCTGAAATTCATCAGCTAACTTGGATTAAAAAAAATGAACTCTATCACACAGAAAGTGCATCTTTTTTGATGCGTCCTGATGGTTCAAAAAAAAAAAAAAAAAAAAAGCAATGCACATCACAGTACCTAAACAATGTTTTATCATGGAATCATGAAAGGTCTTATTGATTGAAAAAAAAAAAAACTTTGTTTGTCTTTTCAACTGTAAAATAAAACGTATTGCAGGTCACAAGTAATTCTCCTGTGTTTGTCCTGCTCTTCTTGAGCTCTGTGGCTGGCATGAAATATGTTTTCTTTTAAAGTCAGTGTCACTTTATCATGGAATCTGAACTGGTACAGAGAAAATCACGTGGTCATTTTTAGAAGGTTGTATTCTCCTCTGGAAGACAAGAACTAGGTCTTTTTTGGCATGGGATTACTCCTGTACAAATGAAGAGACATCTCATATTCTATGAAATGCTGTCTGTTACAGTAAGTGTTTAAGCCTAGTAGATTTGGTGTTGCACGCATGCCTTGAAGAGTAAAGATTTGAGAATGTCTGATAAAGTGAAAATATTTGGGAACTGATCACAGCCTCTCGTAATTGGATTACTTACATCTCTTCAATATTGAATCATATTCAGCAATACATGTGGCCATAGTCTGTCTGGCAGACAGATGAGGAAGGGTCAATCCAAGAGGCAGAATCAGCCTTTGATAATAAGCTACCGCTAGGGGACATCTAGGCGACTTTACAATAATAAAGCGATGTGATTGACCCGACCAAACTCTGGAGAACAGCCACTAAGGCCCTATGGTTCATTTCTAGACGTGCCTGCATAGCAAAACCATTTGTTACCACTACAGTACAATCTGAGATTGAATCTTGAAAGTCTAGCTGTTTTACTTACAAAAAAATCCATCCATTCATACAAAGTAGAACTGGAAGGTATGGCCCATGGGTTCTGTCCATTTATCTCTTGACCAATGACCAAAACAGCAGGAACAGGGTCAAGTTATTGACATGATCACATACTGTATACAAATTTATGGTAAACCAGCAACTTTGAAATCAGAAATGGCTACTCAAGTGATTATTTCTACACAGCCTTCTTTGAGAAAGTAGAGTAGCCTACTGAAGAGACACCACAGATGCCTATCAAAGCACCTGGAAAGTTGCAGTAGTTCTGCACAATATGAGCCTAATAACTGGCATGTTAAACCATTACTGTTATCAAAAGTGCTTGTATGTAACTGAGCTTCTTTTTGGAGCTTAAAGACATTTCACCTCCTGGTTCTTCACCATCAGGTCAGAACCAAGAGGCCTTTTGAATGAAAGTTGAAATGTTCTCAAACTCCAAAAAGAAGACCAGTTGCATACAACTTAACACTTTTGACCACCATGACCTGGATGAATAAGAATATTCACAGACGTTATTGTTAATGTTTTTCAGTACTTTGGGTAACATTATTTTCTTACTCATTACATAAATTAAAGTGACTTTCAAAAGCATTTAGAATTTTGCACCCTTATACATGTTTATGCATGTCACAAGATTATGTCCTAGTAGACAAAAAAAATGCTTAGATATCTTGATCCATTCTGCATGAATTTTCTTTCTTTGCCTCTGTCAAATTAAAGTGATTGGTATCTTTTTACTCAAATCTTTATGTCAGTTAAACATCTTCAGCTGAGAGGAAATGGTGCTGTGGTGTGTTACTGGGGCACTGTGTGACTGTGATCAATTAGCAGGTCACCACAACCACCACAAAATAAGCATCAGGGGTTTGACTACTTCAAAGCCTGCCAAAAGGAAATAATTGGCTTGATGGAGGAAAATGGACAAGTGATATTTGCACAGACAAGACACATGTCTCTTTGCCTTTACATAAGGGAATTCCAATATGAAGTTTACTCTTCTGCAATGCCTCAAGCAAGAAATAAATGCACCAATTAAGCAAGCAGGGCCTGTGCATGATCTTCAGAAGAGCATGTGCAGATGCATTGAGAAGTCCAAATAAGTTATATGTCATTTCAGATGAACTTACATAAGCTGAAAAAGTTGCTCTGTTTCCATCATCCTTCTGCTTTTGATATCATATTGTTTAATTGGCAGACTGATGTGGACATGTATTGATTTATGTGTTCCATCAGCTGCATATGTTCCTCCAGCTGACACTTTTTATTTTTGAGTCAGAGCAGAATGGGTTTCAGCAGCGGAACAGGGATTGTTAATGTTCAAAGTCCGGGTTCATTTCTCAACTTTCTGACTGCTGTCAAACGACATGACAAGACGACGGGTAAAATTGAGCTACACTTGAACATATTGAGGCAAAACAAAAAAGCCTGTCAGAAGTGCATAGTTGCAAACCTGAATAAATTGTGTGTGCATTTGATTGGCATGCTGTCAGCGGAGCCTGCTTTTTAGAAAAATAAATACGGAAAGAGAAAAAAATAAAGACAAAAAATAATATTGAAAAAACCTTAAGACTACATCTTGAGATGGACAGAAAGATCGTTCTGGGACGATTAGACACATCCCTCTGTAACTGACATCTGAGAGACTGCGGAAGTCGATGCCAGAAATGGTTGTCGGCCTGTCAGGAGTGAGCTGTGTTTGTTGAGATCGAAACGTCCCTGCTACTCGTCAGCTGTTGCTTGAAGAATGGAGATGTGACAAAGTCGTCTCTTTATAGAGTAATGACGGCTGACAACGGCTGTAATGGATGCGCTGTTTAATCTGAGCGCCAGGCGCCGCAAAGCTTTGTGATCGGCACCGCCAGGAGACCTACAGGTGTGTGCTGACAGCCCGCATGCCAGCTCATCCGTCACGTTGCCGAGGAAACGCCTCAGAAAAAGACTTTCTCCCCCACTATTGCCTGCCCATTTATTTGGCTGGACCACTGTCAAACAATTTAAGATATACTGTCCAGCTTATATGATTTAACCAAAGTCTTTCAGATGCCTGTCTGCATGCCATTAGGCTACTTTACATGAGAAGCTAACTAGCATCTTTTTAACACTAGCAAGAGGCTCAGAAAAACCTTTCAAATCTGCATTCAGAAAAAACAAAAACATATATATGAAAACATAAACATAAGTCTGTCAGCGATCCCTTGACAGAATGTATATGTTGGCTCCAGACTGGTACACCAACATGCAATACATTGGCATTGTACCATCACATAAGGCATTTCAAGGCCTCAAATGGATTTGTTTGTTCACATTCGTGCATTTTAAATAGTAAGCAATTTGGGCATAAATTAGTATTGACATCCCTGATGATCATGTCGGATATGTTACGTATCTGTGTCTTGACTCCAATCTTTTACTATGTTTTATGTATGTGTACATCTGCTGCATATTTGACAGCTTTTGAACTGAAGGAGATTTGCCCAACTTGTAATTGCAATGGGGAAACAGAGACTGGCTAGCAGCTGCTCAGGGATTCCTCAGCAATCTCATTTTTAAATTGCCAATAAAAAAGATAAATGTTTCCTCGTACATTAAAGATGACAGTTATAGCTCCTTGCGTGATTTGTGTGAAAGCACTGGAGAAAGTCAATTGCTTTAGTTCTGGAGGGTTAGGGGAAAAGAAATGCTATTACAGACCTCTTTGTAGAAAAAAAAAAAAAAGTTTGGTGCCACATCCTTGAGGCCACGAAGGAATATTTGTGCTGTGCGTTTCACATGGATTTAAAAATTGCCAACAGAGCCAGACACTATGACTAATTGGCAACAGTACTTGGCCTTGGGTTGGGCCACCTTGATCCTTCCATTCAACAACAAGGATTTCATTGAAAACCTTTCAGAAGTGCTCAGGCTGTGACATTCGACTGAATGGATTGATGCTCAGTTTAAGATTAAAAAAAAAAAATCTTTCAAGTTTCAGGTTTGTTAATTCCGCACTGCACTTGAGGTCACACAAGCTTCAATGGTGACTTCAGACCTTGAGCGTCCTCCCCCCTGGCAAAAAAAGACCCCAGTTCGTGCCACCATGCATTGATAAGACTATCTGAGCAGGTAAGGCAAAGTTGTTGCTTTCCCGAGTCTGAGGCGATAATGCATTCAATACGCCTGCTCTCTATGGCTGTCTTCCCGACAGCCTCATCCATCAGTCCATCCATGCATTATGCAGATCAGAAGGGGTCATATTGGCAAGCTTCTGTTAAGGGGAGTAAGGAGGGCAATAATCCTTATCTTAGCTGTAATAACAAGATTAAAGGGGGTAAGGGCTTTATTTGGACAGGAGAGGGGGGTTGACTCCAAGTTTGACAGAGGCCAGGCCGGCAAATGAGACCCCCACCGCTGCAGTGAACTGAGGGGTCCATTGATTACCATAACATGCCCCTCAGAGCAGGCCTTCCTGGCCGCCACTCAACCATGCCAAAGCTGCTTGAAGATTCTGCTGGAGGAAATGGAGGTCTTGCTCTAATTTCAGGTGTGTCTGGTCCATGGTCATAGCCAGTAAATCTCTGTTTTACACGCTAGTATTTATACAAAAACAAGTGAAGAGAGATTCACTTACTGTCATAACACATCAAGGTCACTATGGCTACAAAGAATGAGAAACAACACTCCTTGATACTTAGCACTACTTCAGAACTACAAGCAAAACAAAGGGATGTCATTATAACCTCTGTTACCTCCAGGGGTTACTACTGTATGCAGGTACCTTCCTTTGTTCTTTCGTGTTTCATTCATTTATTACACTGCATGCAAAGCAATGTTATGTACAACTACAACTTTCAGAAGGCTGAACATGGACACATATGACACTCCAATTAAAGCAATACTCCGGAGTAAAACAAACCGAAGCCCTGTTGCCTGAGACTGCCGAGTGCTGTCGATAGATATCAGAACTACATCAGTAGGTACAACGTAGACCGAATTCGAGAACTAGCTGCTACCGCTAA